>LS990917.1:20184329-20336829 GCA_900464855.2 Musa schizocarpa
GTTGCATGCAAAGGGAGCATCGGTTAACATGATGGATACCTCTTCTTTTCATATTGTCTATTGTAGGTAGTTTATTCAGAAGGGCCTGTCATGTAAATAAGGAATGTCTCTGTGATCCTAGTCGATCCCATGTCCAACTGCTTGGGAGCCACTTGTTATTTCTTTGCCTAATTTGATTCCATATGGATGTGGCACTAAATTTGCCATTGTCATGAAGCTAAATAAGTATATCTGAAGAGTTGTTCCTGATTGGAATAGTTGTGATAGTCGGCCAAAGTGATAACATTTCAGGAGAAATAGGAGTAGGGAGACACTAGGTACCATTAGCAATGAACTCACAAACCTTTCAATCTTTAGGAGCCCCAAGGTCTTTTCGTATTCTGTCACCATATAATTGAAATATACTTTTCCCATTCACCCAAGGATCGTACCACATATTAGTATTATTTCCAGTTGAGATTGCGTAAGAAATGTGTTTGATTAGCTAATTCCTTGCCTTTAAAATTCCTTTCCAAGCTGCAAAGTAGTATGTTCTTGTTGAAATTTCCCAAATCGATTCTTTTGAAATATACCTAGCAGAAACCCATTGTGACCATAAGGAACTTTTGTTTTGTAAAAGGTCCTACAATTGCTTTACCAAACATACTGTATTCCAATCTCTAGTATTTCTCAAGTTCAGCCCCCCATCATCTTTTGGTTTACAGATGCTATCCCAATTTACCATATGCATTGTCTTATCATTTGTGTCATTCCAAAAGAAGTTAACTAATAACCGTTCAATATCTTGGAGAAGTCTAATAGGCAGAAGATATGTATTAGACCAATATATAGAGTAAGAGTACAACATCGAACGGATGAGTTCAAGTCGTCCTGCTTTTGAAAGAAGCCTATTTTTCTAGGAGGAAATTATGTTCTTTATTTTTTGCAGGATAGGCTGACAGTGGGTTTTGTGAACGCCAGTAGATATGAGTGGGAGACCTAGATATGTAACTAGCATATTTCCCTCACTAACCCTTAGAGTATGTGCAATAACGTCTTTGTCCTCAATGCAATGGCTCATGTAGACTTTACTTTTCGCATGATTTAACTGAAGGCCAGAAATTATACCAAAATCATTCAGAATAGTAGCCAGGTTTCTTACTGAAGTTGAATCATTCTGAAGAAAGATAAGAAGATCATCTGCAAAGATTATATGTGATATATGAATAGGGCCAGCATGGGGTACCTTAATACTGCCTTCAGAGACCGTATATTCCAACATACAACTGAGTCCTTCCATTGCAATAGTAAAGAGATCAGAATAATATGATGTATACTTCTCCCTTTGATGAAAGTAGCCTGATTTGGACTAATTATCTTGTGTATTATCTTTTCAATCTATCTACTAATACTTTGGAGATGATCTTGTAAATAAAGTTACATAAAGATATGGGTCGATAGTTCTCTAGTGAATCAACCCCTGCATTCTTGGGAATTAAAGAAATACAAGTGCAATTCATCTCTTTAAGAATATGACCTGAAGAGAAAAAGTGTTGGCAAGCTTTAATCATATCATTACCAAAAATAGACCATGTATTTTGATAAAATTTAGTAGGAAATCCGTCTGGACCAAGGCTTTTGTGCTTTGGTGACTTAAAGACAACTCTTACTATTTCGTCATCTGTAATTGGGGCATTGAGGATAGAAATGGCACCCGAATCAAGCTTTCTAATTGGCTCCACATGAATATTATTATGTTGCCCCGCTTGGTTGAGCAAGGAATAAAAAAATTGCTTAGTGTATGCTTTAACCTCATCTAAATTCTCAATAAGATTGTTATCTTTGTTTCTGCATTTTCTGATGCGGTAAACGGCTCTTCGAGTAGCAATGGAAGCATAAAAAAAACTTAGTATTGGAATCCCCTAAAGTAAGCCAATGTTGTCGAGACTTCTGTTTTGTAAAACTTTCCACCTACTTTAAGGCTTGCATGAAGTTATTTTTAGCTTCTGTCTCTTTGTCGATAAGATTCTCATCATAGGGCTGAAGTTGCAGCTCATGTTGCATCGCCAGTAGTTCCTTTCTGCAAAATTAAACTCGGGTGGTAATATTGCCAAAGGTATTTGTATTCCACTCCTTAAGTGCTGCTTTGCAGGCTTTGAGTTTTTGACATAAGATGTAAGAGGGGGATCCATGCACATTAACATTCCAAGCTGATCTGATAACATCAAGGAACTGAGGATGAGTACTCCACATGTTAAAGAATCTAAATGGTTTCTTGCCTTTTAGTGTTGCTTTATCTGCGTGTATGTACATTAAAGAATGATCAGAAAACAATGGAGCATTATACTCAAGAAGTGAATCAGGATAAACTATTAACCATTCTTGATTAATCAGACATCTATCGAGTCGAGCCATTATTTTTCTGTTAGAAGCACCTTGATTACTCTAGGAGAGCCAATTACCCACAGATTTCATATCAGTTAATGTAGCAGTATCTATGTAATCATTAAAACCTTGAAGCTGACTTTTTGAAAGTTGTCTACCTCTCACTTTTTCATTTGTGTACCGAATAGTATTAAAGTCACCAAGAACAATCCAAGGTACATTAAGACAGCCATCTGCAATGTTAGTTAGATCAGTCTACAATGTATTTCTTTCTTGTATACTGTTTAAAGCATATATACCAGTGAAATTGAATTGACAGTCATTATTTTTGTCCTCTACCTTAAGATAGATAAATTGATTAGTAATAGAAATAAATCAAGCATTAATAGAGTTAGGATGTCATAATACCCATATTCTACCAAAAGTTTCATGAGGGTCATTTGTAAACAGTTCTGCATCCGGCAATATTAGATTCTTTTGAGCTTGAACACACGATTGTTTAATTTTTTGTTTCCACTAGAATAACAATATCACATTCAGCGGACTTGATTATTCTGTTGAGCTCCCGATATTTTTCAAGCTTATTAAGTCCACAAACATTCCAACAGGTTATTTTCATCAGAAATATAACAAATGGAAAAGGTAGTAGGGTATTCATCCTATGACTTTGGATGGACAGTTCCATCCTTTTTCTTATCCTTCGATTTTGCATTTTCCTCCCGCATAATATCTTTACCTTTTAAGACTTTATTTCTATATTTATCCACTTCATCCACAGCTTGCAAATGTTTAAACTTCAAAATACCTTGAGTCAAGTAGTCATGGTTAGCAGAGTTTGTTGAAGCGCGATAGGATTGTTGAGGCACAATATCCTAGTTAGTACTTGTTGGGGCAGCCTGGTTAGAGAGGTCAGTTGGGGCATGAGTTTGTTGAGGCAGAATATCCTTGTTGACGAGGTTTATTGTGGCCTGAGTTTGTTGAGTAAGAATATCTTTGCTGGCGAGGATTGTTTGGGCCTAAGTTTGTTGAGACACAAGGTCTTGGTTGGTGCAATGAGTGGATATTGGAATTCCAATTGTCGACAGATCCGATGATATAGGAAGAGACGACGTTCCTGACAAATGTTTTTCCTGTTCACGAGTACCATGGGAAACTTCTATTGTGGAAGGCTTAGACTTAATAGGAAGAGATAAAATTCTGGATTTATCCTTATGTCCGCAGTGCTGTCCCTGTGTGTCGGAAAGCTCAATAATCTTCGTCACCATCGGTGCTACTGCCACCGAAAAGCTCAAAAGGAGACTCGCCTTTTGTAGAAACTTTACACAAAATCAATTTACTTTTACTTATAAAAAAAAAAACATATGTATATATTTGTATCCATATATATGTATATATATATATATACAAACATATTTATATATATACATACATATGTATATATATACATATATATACATATATATACACATATATATACATATATATACAAATATATATACATATATATACATATATATACATATATATATACACATATATACACATATATAAACATATATATACATATATATATACATATATGTATGTATATATATGTACTTATATATACACATATATATACATATATATATATATACATATGTACATATATATTTATATATGTATATATTTGTGTATATATGTGCATATATGTGTGTATATAAGTGTATATATGTGTGTATATATGTGTATATATATGTATTTATATCTGTATATATATGTATTTATATATGTATGTATATATGTATGTATATATATATGTATATATATATATATATGTATATATGTATGTATATAAATATATATGCATGTATATATGTATGTATATACATACATATATATATATATACATATATATATATATATATATATATATATATATATATATATATATATATATATATATATATATATATATATATATATATATATATATATATATATATATATATATATATATATATATATATATATATATATATATATATATATATATGTGATATCTTTGGATTTGTGCAATGGGAATCGGATCGTATTGAGATCACGATAATGAGTCCAATTCCTTTTTAAACAAATATCGTAAATAATCCCGGTCATAGGTTACTCGAGGGTGATATCTAGATAACTGATGTGATTAGTGTATTATATACCCATCAATATGATGAATGCAACTAGTCTCATAGCTGCTCGTATGGGAACACTTGGTATATAATACAAGTGTTTATTGGGGAATGAGTTCACAGATTGATCCACCTAAAAAATGCTTAATGTTTGATGATCCCTTATTGTTAAACATCGATTCTGTAGTCCTAGTGGTGTATCTGGTCCTTAGACTTGAGACACTAAGGATGTCTTGTTTGAGTCCTCCACTCTTTGATACTAGACTTATTGGTTTAGATGCCCCAGATCTAGCACAATTGGTTATCAGGAGTGGTAGTCAACCTTACGAGGGCTATTGAGGTTCGATAGAGGATCATCCACTCTCGGTGTCATGAGAGGAATGTGTTGAATCTCGGATTTTGATAATGATGTCAATTGTAAATTGTTTGATCTAATCTATACGTTGAGAAAAGTGTGCACGATTAACTACGATAATAGTAAGACATAAAGCAAGTATTGTGCCGAAGTCAAGATAAAGATCTCGTCGGAAGTTCAAGAGTTTATCGAAAGTCCGGACGTTCGTCGGAAGTCCGGACGTTCATCAAAAGTTCTGCAAGAACCAACCGAAAAGTCCAGGAGCTTGCCAAAGAAGCTCTTTGGAACTTGCCAAGAAGATCGTCGTAAAGTCCAAGAGCTTGCCGGGAGTCCGTTGGAGCATTGCTGAGTGTTCGTCGGATGTTCACCGGATGTATGCCGGAAGCTCACCGGAAGAGCAATTGACGCACTGGAACTAAAAGTGCTATGATCTTGTCTTAATTATCATAATTATAGCATAAATTAAGTTAGGATTGGGAGGTAATCCTACTAACTTAATTAGGAACCAATTGGGCCCACAATAGGATTGAATTGGGTCGAATTGAGCTACCCATTTCACCCTTGAATTCCTGGCCAATGGTGGCACCGCTTGGAAAGTAGCGTCCCGGGAGTTTTGGGAGGTGGTACCGCCCAGACTAGGCGGTGGCACTGCTGGCAATTATTGCTACCAGCGGTGGTACCGCTAGAGCTCGGTCTCCGAGCTATGTCAAGTGGTAGTACCGCCTAGTGTCAGGTGTCAAGCAGTACTACTGCCCAGTAATGGCGGTGGTACCGTCAGGACCCCGAAAATCCAATATTAGATACTTTTTGTCTCTATTTTTGAAGCCATTGGTGCCTATAAAAATCTCACCATTTTTTGCATGAAAGGCATGAAAGTATTAAGATAATCTTGAGTTATTGGGGTGTGAAAGTCTTGTAAACAAGTGCTATAGACTTCCTCCTCCCTTTCTATGTTTTGAGATCATTCAAGAGAGGTGTGAGACTTGTAAGGGTTCTCTCCTAAACCCGTGAAAAGAAGAAAGTACTGTAAAAGGTGGTTGGTCTTCACCTATTGAATGAAGACCTTTAGTGGACGTCGGAGACCTCGTCGGAGGAGGAATCCAAAAGTTGATGTAGGTAACGTTGACAAAACGACTCTAAATTCTGGTTTGCTTTTCATTTATGCAATTTACATTATTACAAATCTCCTTAATCCTCTCTTGCACTTTTAAGAAATCTTTCAAGGTAATACACTCTCTGAAATGGATTGAATCGAAACCATTTTCATCGAAATCAATTTTAATTGATACGAACATTTTTCTAAAATCGGGAAAGTTTTTCACTGCACTAATTCTCCCCCTCTTAGTGCCGCTCTTGATCCTAATAGTTGGTATCAGAGCTGTTAGGATCAAGAGCACCAAGAGAGGAAGGGGGGGGGGGGTGAATTAGTGCAGCGAAAAACTTTCGACGATTAAAGTGATGTTCGTATAATAAAAGCAGATTTGATGAAAAACTATTTTGAAAAATTCTTCAACTTAAGATCAAGTGAAAGTGTATTTGAAGTAAAGCAACAAAGGCAGTTTACAGTTAAGATAGAGAGCAGAATGTAAATGTAAACCAAGATTTAGAATGGTTCGGTAAATCTTGACCTACATCCAATTTTGGCTTCCCCGTCCAATGAGGTCACCGACGTCCCCTAGGGGCCTTCTTTCAATAAGCGAAGGCCAACCACCCTTTTACAGCTTTACTCCTTTTGACGGGCTTAGGAGACAACCCTTACATATTTCCACTCCTCTCTTGAATGATCAAAACTTAGAAGGAAAGAGGGTGAAGAACTTCTAGCCTTTTACAACACTTTTAAGCTCTTAAATTCTCAGAATAAATGCAAGCTTTCGGTTGCCTTTCATGCAGGAAAGGGTGAGATTTATATAGGCCCCAACTGGTTTGAATTTAGAGCTCAAAATTGTCATCTCCCGGATTTTCGGGGTCCTAGCGGTATCACCGCCATAACTAGGCGGTACTACCACTCAGTCTTGGTGATACCACCGCTTGATAGAGCTCGGAGACCGAGCTCTAGTAGTACCACCGCTTGACTAGGGCGGTACCACTGCTTGGTAGTAATAACTACCGGCGGTACCATCGCCTGATAGGGGCGGTACTATCGCTTAGAAATCTTGGGAGACCAAGTCTCCTGGGCAGTGCCACTGCCGACCCTAGCGGTGCCATCACCGGACAAGAATTCTAGGCCCAAATAGGCTTATCTTTTCGACCCAATTTGGATCTATTCAGGGCCCAATTGGCCCCAGATTAAGTTAATGGGATCACCTCCCAATTCTAACTTAATCTACCTACTAACCATGACACTTAAGACATTAATGCTGCAAATCATGTTCCGATGCGTCAATCGCTTCTTCTGACGAGCTTCTGACGAACTTCCGGCGAACATCCGATGAACCCTCGGTGATGCTCCGGCGGACTTCCGGCAAACTCCTGGATTTGCGACGATCCTCTTGGCAAGTTTCGACGAGCTTCTTTGGCAAGCTCCTGGACTTCTCGGATTGTTCCTGCAGAACCTCCAATGATTGTCCAGACTTCCGACGAACTCTCGAACCCCCAACGTGATTTTGGTCTTGACTCCGGCTCAACACCTGCTATATGTCTTACTGCCATCGTAGTTAATCCTGCACACTTATCTCAACATACAGATTAGATAACCAAATGACAATTGACTTCATCATCAAAATATGAGATTCAACAATCTCCCCTTTTTTTATGATGATAATCAATTGATGACGGAGTTAACCTTAACTCCCCCTATTTATATGCCATACTTGAGATAAGTCATTCTTGAATTCAAAGCCTTTGAATTCAAGAGATATATTGATAAGTTAAGTTCATCTAAACTTATCAATACCCCTATCATGATTCCTATCATGATGTTTCTCTCTAAAAATGATGTCAAGGCATGATATCCATTTTCAAGTTTCATATTTCAAATTTGAAAGATAGCAATCATTGCAATTCATCATATGGTAAGATATCAACATTGTAAAATTGTGATACAAGCTCTTTATATCTTAACATAATATAAATATTTTAAATGCAAGCTCTATGTATAGCAATTCATTCGATTATAGCAATTCATCATATGGCAAGACATCAATTTGTAAAATTGCGATAACAAAAAGGAGAACGATTTAAGCATATTTCAAGCATAAATGCGGTAATGATTCATTTCATAGAAAGGTTCATGTCAATTTTCAATACCAAGTGATAGGATACCAATTATACAAACATTTCAAGGAAACATGACATGGAGACAGCTTTCATTGCATCTTCCTTTTTATTTGTCATTATCTATTTGCATGAAGGAGGAAAGTCATTGTGAGTTTACTTAAATGAAGTTAAACAAAACGATAAGAGATTAAATCATGCTTCATTTTTACACGGATCAAGATATGCATGTGAATTAAATCCATGTAAATATTCATCTCAAAAGGAAATCTTCCTTCATCAAGAAGGAATTCATATGAAAGAATCATTTCATCAAATCCCTTTCTCAATTAAAAATTCAAGATAAATCTATGAGAGATTTATTTTCAATGTCAAAAATCATGGTGCATTGATATGAAATAAACTTGATACATTGGTATAAAATCATTTAGGCTTATGAAAGCTCCATTATGTCCGAAAGATAAATGCAAAATCAAGTATTGGGATAGTATTGTTTGGATCAAGAAAGTCCAAAAATGAAATTCATATATTCGGACAGGGTTTTGCTATAGATTTTCAAACAATCATGAAGGTAAAACATGCTTATCATCATGGAAATTTTGCATCCAAAACACATAATTTCCAACATGTTATTAATGTTGAATCTCGGATTTTGATGATGAAGTCAATTGTCATTTGTTATCTAATCTATGTGTTGAGATAAGTGTGCAGGATTAACTACGATGAAAGTTAGACAAGCAGCAGGAGTTTGCCGGATGTCCGTAGGAGAATCACCGAGGGTTCATCGGATGATCGACGGAAGTTCGCCGGAAACTCGCCGGAAGAAGCGATTGACGCATCGGAGCAAAGCTGCAGAAGTTGTCTTAGATTTAATCGTAGTTAGCACATTGATTAAGCTTGAAAATGGGAGGTGATCCCATTAGCTTAATCTTGGGGCAATTGGGCCCCAGAAAAGATTGAAATTGGGCCGAATGGAGCTAACCATTCGACCCCGATTGCACCAGCGGTACAACCGCCAGGCCAGAGGTGCAACCGCCAGGGGCTATGTCTCCAGCCGAGACCGGCGGTGCAACTGCCCCACCAAGAGGTGCAACCGCCCGAGCTCGGTCTTCGAGCTAGATCGGGCGGTGCAACCTCCCCGACACTGAGGTAGCACCGCCGAGCTCGGTCTTCGAGCTCAGCGAGAGAGGTGCAACCGCCTCGGTCGAGAGGTGGCACCGCTAGTTCGGGCTTGAGCAGGACTTCAGGCGGTGCAACCGCCCTGACAGAGAGGTGCAACCGCTTTGAGCTTAGTCTCGAAGCTCGCGCGGGCGGTGCAACCTCTCCGATCAAGAGGTGCAATCATCGATCCCGAAATTCGGGATTTGATCGTTTTTGAGCTCAAATTTGAACTGGGTTGGGGCCTATAAATACCCCACCATTCAGCACTGAAAAGATACAGATCCACATCAATTCTTGATCTTTTCAGTGATTCTAAGAGCTCAAATTTGTGTAAAGTCCTAAAGTTCTCCTCTTTCTGTTCTTCAAGTCTTGAGTTGTAAAGAGAGGAGAGAAAGGATCTGTAAGGGTTGTCTCCCCGAGCCCGTCAAAAGGAGTGAAACTGTAAAGGGCAGTTTGCCTTAAGCCCATTGAAGGAAGGCAGCTAGTTGACGCCGGTGACCTCGTCGGAGGAGGAAGCCAAAAGTGGAGTAGGTCAAGACTGACCCAAACCACTCTAAATCTCTGGTTTGCTTTTACTTTGAGCACTTTATCATTACTGCAAACCTCCTACATAGCTACTGCCCTCTGCGCTTTTACGAACGAAGTCTCTAAATCCTGATCTTTCCCGAATTTGCATTCAGACGTAAATCGGTGTCTTCGCATTTTATCTTTTACGCTGCAGTTTACGCCACGTTTTGATTCCATTTATAACTGCAAATTGCTTTCTGCGTATTCATAAAACGATTTTCAAAGTTCAAAACTGCGTTTAGACGTAAAATTACGCTTTGACGTAAAACTGCATTTAGACGTAAAACAGCGTTTAGACGCAAAACTGCGTTTAGACGTAAAACTGCGTTTAGACGCAAAACTGCGTTTTGACGCAAAACTGCATTTAGACGTAAAACTGCGTTTAGACGCAAAACTGTGTTTAGACGCAAAACTGCATTTAGACGTAAAACTGCATTTAGACGTAAATCGGCTTTCCTCGTACAATCATCAGATTTCAGTTTACGTTTACATCTTGATTTCAACTGCATACTGCCTTCTGCGATTTTACAAACGAGTTTCAAAGTTTAGACGTAAATCTGTGTTTAGACTTAAATATGCGTTTAGACGTAAATCTGCGTTTAGACGTAAATCTGCTTTTTGCAGATTATTTTTTGAGCTGTACAATAGTAGCACACTGTCTTTATACTTCTGCTTGAACTGCGTGTTATCTAAACAAGTGATTTACTAATCAACACTTAGACGTAAATCTGTTTCTTCGTACGAACGTCGGATTTCAGTTTGCGTCGATATTCTGGTTTTCATCATTGCTGCAAACTGCCTGCATAGATAGACTGCAACCTTGCTTAGTATCAACTCTTATACAGAGTTGTCCTTATTATTCAAACGCAGCTTTCGATTTTAATCACAGAAAGTTTTCCGCTGCATTAATTCACCCCCCCCCCCTCTTAGTGCTCTCGATCCTAACAATTGGTATCAGAGCAAGGTTAACTCTCTAACGGATTAAAACCCAAGAGAAATGGCATACGCCAGAAACCAAGAGGGGCATTCTATTACACATCCACCCATGTTCAGTGGAACGGACTACACCTACTGGAAGACCCGAATGAGGATCTTTCTTATTTCTATGGATTTTGAACTATGGAACCTTGTTGAAAACGGATTTTCAAAGTCTTCTCTTCCAATGATCGATTGGAATGAATTGGAAAAGAAGGCTTTCGCTCTTAATGCAAAGGCTATGAATGCCTTATTTTGCGCACTTGATAAAAACGAGTTTAATCGTGTTTCAACTTGCGAAACTGCATTTGATGTTTGGCACACACTTGAAGTGACCCACGAGGGCACAAGTAGAGTGAAAGAGTAAAAAATCAATCTGTTGTTGCATTCTTTTGAACTTTTCCGAATGAAACCGAGTGAAACCATTGGCGACATGTTTACCCGTTTCACGGATGTCTTCAACGGTCTAAAAGGACTCGGAAAAAGTTTTTCGGATTTTGAACTCGTAAATAAGATACTAAGATCCCTTCCTAAAAGTTGGGATCCTAAAGTCACTACTATTCAAGAGGCAAAAGATCTGCGCAACTTCCCTCTTGAAGAATTAATCGGGTCATTAATGACCTACGAGATGACTTGCAAAGCTCATGAAGAGCAAGAAGACATCCTTCCAAAGAACAGGAAGGATATGGCACTTAAAACTTCTGAATGCCACTTGAGAGAAAACTCAAGTGATGAGGACTGTGATGATGACTTGGCACTTTTAACAAGAAAGTTTAAAAAATTCTTTAAAAGAAACAAGTTTAAGAATGATGCGAAAAATAAACTTGAACCCAAGAAAGACCAAGTGATCTGCTATGAATGCAAAAAGCCGGGACACTACAAGAGTGATTGTCCCCAACTCAAAAGGAGAACATCAAAGAAGAAGGCTCTTCAAGCAACATGGGATGACTCAAGCGCATCTGAAGAAGAGGAGTCCAACACCGAGCAAGTTGCTCATTACTCCTTAATGGCCATCGGAGAGGAGGTAACGAATTTATTAGATGCTGATTTATCTTTCGATGAATTATTAAATGCCTTCCATGATTTATTTGATGAATGCAAGATTATCAATAGAAAATACAAATTGCTAAAAAAGGAACATGATAGTCTTACTTGTGATTTTAATAAGTTAAAAATTGAATATCATGATAGTTTAAATTCATGTATCAAATGTCATGATCTAGAAACTGTTCAAAAAGAAAACTTGCTACTTAAGGACACCTTGAAGAAATTCGAGAGTGGTAGCAAGTCATTAAACATGATCCTTACAAACAAGGGTCATGTTCCCAAAAGAAGTGGGATTGGATTTGTGAGGAGTCCTCACCAAAATCCAACTACCTTCGTAAAAGGCCCCATATTACATGTTAGACATCAAAGCAAATGCAACTTTTGTTGCAAGTTTGGACACAGGACGCATTATTGAACATTCAGGAAATTTAGTCCAAACAAATTGATTTGGGTTCCTAAAGGAACCATGATAAATTCTATGCAACATGATAAAAAATGTAGATCTATTTGTGAGGAACCCAAAAGCAAATGGGTACCTAAACATTATCCTTTCTTGTAGAAAACTAAACATCATCCTTTTCCTGTACACTCTTATGAAAACTTTTTGAAAAATGACTTTCCTCCTTTAAGCAACGAACTATAACAAGGAGAAGAGATATTCAAAGTATTATATGTGTCATGCCTTCCTTTATGTGCTTGATAATGCTATCATGCTTTTTGCTGATGACAAAGGGGGAGAAACATATGAATTGATAAACACTGCCATAATCATGTCTATGTCATAGCTGAACTGCCATAATCATGTCTATGTCATAGTTGCAAATACTTGAGTGATGCTATAAACAATGTTATAGTTATGCCATCCTTGCATCACCAAGAGATATATGAACATGTGCTATAGTTTGCATTATGTCTTGAGTTGATATTCTATCTTGTGAAGTAAATGCAAACTTGCTAGAAAATCTCAAATGTGTGCATCATGTAATAGTCCTTCGCAGCTTTATATGATTACATGATGAATAGTTACAAACATAATCATACAAACTTGATGATGTATGTCAAGCCTTGACATCATTCTTGAAGAGATATATCATGATGGGTATCATGATGGGAGTATTGATAAGTTTAACTGATCTAACTTATCAATACGTCACTTGAATTCTTAGGTCTTGAATTCAAGGTTGACTTATCTCAACTATGGCATATAGATAGGGGGAGTTAAGGATAACTCCATTATCAATTGATTGTCATCATCAAAAAGGGGGAGATTGTTGAATCTCGGATTTTGATGATGAAGTCAATTGTCATTTGTTATCTAATCTATGTGTTGAGATAAGTGTGCAGGATTAACTACGATGAAAGTTAGACAAGCAGCAGGAGTTTGCCGGATGTCCGCAGGAGAATCACCGAGGGTTCATCGGATGATCGATGGAAGTTCGCCGGAAACTCGCCGAAAGAAGCGATTGACGCATCGGAGCAAAGCTGCAGAAGTTGTCTTAGATTTAATCTAGTTAGCACGTTGATTAAGCTTGAAAATGGGAGGTGATCCCATTAGCTTATTCTTGGGGCAATTGGGCCCCTAAAAAGATTGAAATTGGGCCGAATGGAGCTAACCATTCGGACCCTGATTGCACCAGGCGGTGCAACCGCCTAGGCCAGGAGGTGCAACCGCCAGGGCTATGTCTCCCAGCAAGACTGGGCGGTGCAACAGCCCCAACCAAGAGGTGCAACCGCCCAGAGCTCAGTCTTCGAGCTAGACTGGGCGGTGCAACCTCCCTGACACAGAGGTAGCACCGCCTGAGCTCGGTCTTCGAGCTCAGGCAGAGAGGTGCAACCGCCTCAGTCAGGAGGTGACACCGCCTGGGGCTCAGTCTTCGAGCCAGACTCAGGCGGTGCAACCGCCCCTGACAGAGAGGTGCAACCACCTGGGCTCAGTCTCTGAGCTCTGCCAGGCGGTGCAACCTCTCCAGTCAAGAGGTGCAATCGCCTGATCCCGGAATTCCGGGATTTGATCGTTTTGAGCTCCAAATTTGAACTGGGTTGGGGCCTATAAATACCCCACCCATTCAGCACTGAAAAGATACAGATCCACACCGAATTCTTGATCTTTTCAGTGATTCTAAGAGCTCAAATTTGTGTAAAGTTCTCCTCTTTCTGTTCTTCAAGTCTTGAGTTGTAAAGAGAGGAGAGAAAGGATCTGTAAGGGTTGTCTCCTGAGCCCGTCAAAAGGAGTGAAACTATAAAAGGGCAGTTTGCCTTCGCCCATTGAAGGAAGGCAGCTAGTTGACGTCGGTGACCTCGTCGGAGGAGGAAGCCAAAAGTGGAGTAGGTCAAGACTGACCGAACCACTCTAAATCTCTGGTTTGCTTTTACTTTGAGCACTTCATCATTACTGCAAACCTCCTACATAGCTACTGCCCTCTGCGCTTTTATGAACGAGTCTATAAATCCTGATCTTTCCGAATTTGCATTCAGACGTAAATCGGTGTCTTCGTACGATCTTTACGCTGCAGTTTACGCTTACGTTTTGATTCCATTTATAACTGCAAATTGCTTTCTGCGTATTCATAAAACGCTTTTCAAAGTTCAAAACTGCATTTAGACGTAAAATCACGCTTTGGCGTAAAACTGCGTTTAGACGTAAAACAGCGTTTAGACGCAAAACTGCGTTTAGACGTAAAACTGCGTTTAGACGTAAAACTGCGTTTAGATGCAAAACTGCGTTTAGACGCAAAACTGCATTTAGACGTAAAACTGCGTTTAGACGTAAAACTGCATTTAGACGTAAATCGGCTTTCCTCGTACAATCATCATATTTCAGTTTACGTTTACATCTTGATTTCAACTACATACTGCCTTCTGCGATTTTACAAACGAGTTTCAAAGTTTAGACGTAAATCTGTGTTTAGACGTAAATCTACGTTTAGACGTAAATCTACTTTTTGCAGATTACTTTTTGAGCTGTACAATAGCAACACACTGTCTTTATACTTCTGCTTGAACTGCGTGTTATCTAAACAAGTGATTTACTAATCAACACTTAGACGTAAATCAGTTTCTTCGTACGAACGTCGAATTTCAGTTTGCGTCGATATTCTGGTTTTCATCATTGCTGCAAACTGCCTGCATAGATAGACTGCAACCTTGCTTAGTATCAACTCTCATACAGAGTTGTCCTTATCATTCAAACGCAGCTTTCGATTTTAATCGCAGAAAGTTTTCCGCTGCACTAATTCACCCCCCCCTCCTCTCTTAGTGCTCTCGATCCTAACAATTAAGACATGTAATGGTGTAAAATTCTTATCATAGCAATTAAGTGATTGATCATTGAATCAAGAAAGTCCAAAAAATAAATTTAATAAGTTCATACATTCGAACAAAGTTTTGTAGTACTTAAGGATTAAGAATCCGATGTATGAATGAACCTTCTTAAATCACAATGAGAGTATAACATATGCTCATCAAGGAAACTTTTAGCACCAAGGGACAAAATTTTCATTTTTAAAGTAAACACGTTATTCAATCATATCAACTTCATATAAAATTTTTAGTATGAAATTTAAGTGATTAAGGAAAATCCGAAAACGAGGTTCAATCAACATTAATGTCCCAAATTTTGTAAATGCTCACCAAATAATACATCAAGTCATAGATACCAATGGTTAAACATATCAAAGCAAGTAGCATGGTGATCAAGGTGAGTAGCATAAAGAGTTTATAACATTGTTTTACAATAAGACAGGAAGCAATTATGTCCACATTTTCTAAGTACATACATATGCTTATTCAGGTGGTGGAAAATTAAAATGCCTAAATAGAGAGTCAAATTATTGATGAATTTGTTGTAGCTCAGATAGGATTTGATCTTGGTGATGTTCGAGCCAATCTTATCTTTATTCAAAGTGATCCATCCGAATCCCTATGTCTTCGATAGATGATGAAGGAACTTGCTCAATTGAATATGATTCCTAAAAGGGATCGATTGGAGGAGATTGGTTACCCCGAAAGATTGGTGTTTCTAGTTTTGGTTCAGGTTGAGTGGGATTGGTTCTTCTAGGCATTCTAACCTACATACCATTTCGAAATATATATCTCATTTGACGAAGTATATTTTTATTTATGATGCTAAATCTATCTACCTTTATAACCTCTTTGTCGGGTGGTATTGCAATATGATAGGCATTAAGTATTCTAGTGATTATGCCACCATATGGAAGCATCATGTCTTTTTTAGATATTTCTATCATATTTTGTTGGATAAGGTAACCAAAATAGTTGTTAAATCCTTTCATGATTCAGTACATGGTTCCTAATTCCATTTGACTTACTTCATCATGATGGTGTTGTTTAGGGAGAATGATACTAATTAAAATGTGATGAAGTATTTTGGTGTTTAATGGTAATAGATGTTCATAGCTTTTAGGAAGTACCATTAAGTTGGGATTACCGAAAATTATTCCTAAGGTATCAACATATGTGGTCCCAACTATTTCATCATCCTATTGTCCTCTAAAATAACAACCTCTATATTTTATTGGGATGCCTATTATATCGCAAGAGATCTATCCGTAATGGATATGTGATGTCTTAGAAGATAGGAAGACACCCTTTCTTCTTCATCTATATATAGATTGTTGTAAAATAACCTAACAAGTCTAGGGTAGATGGGTTCACTTATTTGTAGGATTGGGAGAAGATCTAGATTTGCAAACCATTGAATTGGCTCTAAATCATTTGGTTCATCTAAATCAACATGCTTTACCTTATTAACATTTCTAAATTCTATGGAAGCAAATTTTTGGGCATGTAGACTCGAATCAAAAAGTGTGGAATCAAAGTTTTCTTCTTATCTCCTCTTCCCTTTGTCCCTAGAGGATATTCTAGAACCCATAAATACTGCTATTTAGGAAGATAAATAATGAACAAGAGTGGATGATACAAAATAGAAATCAAAAGACCTCTTAGGGAATACCTTAATTGAGATCTTCAAGAGGATAAAGGATTGATTCTTGATCTTGCAGGAAATAGGCAGTTTTGGGTAGCTAAAAGGGAGGAATGAAGATGAAGAGTTTCAGAGCTGCAAGGAGGAGAAGAAAATGAGTTGGGGTCAATTCTACCGTTGGCCCTAGCTCGGGTTTAAAAGGGGCAGGTTGCGGGCAGTGGCACCGTTGGTTGGGCGGTGCAATCGCTTGCCACTAATGACAGCCGACGGTTCTACCGCCAGTTGGGCAGTGCCACTGCCTACAGGTAGTGAGCACTACTTTAAGGGGTGTGTGGGCTGATGTGGGTGTTTTCAAACCACCGGCTGGGCGGTGCCACCGCCTACAGGCAGTGAGCACTACTTTCAGGGGTGTGTGGGTTGATGTGGGTGTTTTCAATTTGAAGGGAGTATTTGCTTGTGAAGAACACAACCCTAACTACATAATCATGTAAAAATTCACATCACAAGATGAGAAAATTTATGTGTTCATGATCAATCTTATGAAATGCATACTCTACTCAAATGTCATATAGAGCTTATATGTCTTCAATATGTTCATGACTTATATCATACAAAATTTGTATACAAACTTAGCTTGCAAGACATAAGTTCATGATCTTGTGAGATATAGTTGGATCCGTATAAATTGAGGAAGGAATGTATCTGATGAATTCGGAAAATCCAAAGGATGTGTGAAGGGGAATTCATGTTGAATCTCATATTTTGATGATGAAACCAATTGATAATTGTGTTTATGTTTTAATCTGCATTTTGAGTGACGCAGGATGCTTCGATCAAGATGAGACAATTATAACAGGAAAAATCATATTGTGCCGAAGGAACATGTCAGAAGATTGGACGTTGGGCCATTGGGCCGTGGACTCGGGCATCGGGCCAAAAAGAGCGGGTATTGTGCCAAGGATATCGGAGTTGCGGAGTCAACTGGCCAATTGGGCAATAGGCCGTAGGAGAGGACGATGCGCCGAAGAATCGGATATAGCATCGAGGGACCAATGACATGCCGGACAACTTAGTTAATTGCTTAGGATTAATTGTCTCGATTGAAGTTTTATTTTACATGTACAGAATTAACTATGATGAAAGTAAGACATGCAGCAGGAATTGCGTCGGAGTCAAGACCATGATCATGTTGGGAGTTCGAGAGTTCGACGGAAGTCCGGACGGTCGTCGGAGGTTCTGCAGGAACAAATCCGAGAAGTCTAGGAGCTTGCCATAAGAAGCTCATCGAACTCGCCAAGTGGATCGTCGTAAGTCCAGGAGTTTGCCAGAAGTCCGTAGGAGCATCATCGAGAGTTCATCGGATGATCGATGGAAGTTCGTCGGAAGCTCGTCGAAAGAAGCGATTGACGCACTGGAGCAAGTTGCAGTAAATGTCTTAAGAAATATTGTAGTTAGCATGATGATTAAGTTAGAAATGGGAGGTGATCCCATTAACTTAATCTTGGGGCAATTGGGCCCTTGCAGACCCAAATTGGGCCGAATGGATCTGCCCATTCGGACCAAGATTTCTTGGCCAGTGGTGGCACCGCCCTGGGCTCAGTCTCCGAGCTAGGCTGGGTGGTATAACCGCCCCTAACAAGCGGTGGAACCGCTTGAGCTCGGTCTCTGAGCTCTGTCAAACGGTGCAACTGCCCCAATCAGGCGGTGGCATCGCTTGGGCTTAGTCTCTAAGCGAGACTGGGTGGTGCAACCGCCCTTGTCAAGCGGTGGCATCGCCTAGAGGCTTAGTCTCCGAGCTCTTCCAAGCGGTGCAACCGTCCCTGTCAGGCGGTGGCACCACCCAGAGGCTCAGTCTCCGAGCTCTACCAAGTGGTGCAACCACCCCTGACAAGTGGTGGCATCGCCCAGAGGCTCAGTCTCCAAGCTCTGCCAAGCGGTGCAACCGCCCCAGTCAGGTGGTGCAATTGCTAGACCCCGGAATTCCGGGAGATGAAAGTTTTGAGCTCGGAATTCAAACTGGTTTGCGGCCTATAAATACCCCACCCTTTCAGCAATGAAAGGGCTACCAAATGCACCAAAAATCCAATCTTATTCTGTGATTTTTAGAGCTCAAAAGTGTTGTATGAGTTAAAAGTTCTCCTTCCTCTTTTCTTCCATGTTTTGATCTGTTAAGAGAGGAAAGAAAAGCCTATAAGGGTTGTCTCCTAAGCCCATCAAAAGGAGTGAAACTGTAAAAGAGTGGTTAGCCTTCGCCTACTAAAGGAAGGCCACTAATAGACGTCGGTGACCTCATCGGAGGAGGAAGCCAAAAGTGGATGTAGGTCAAGATTGACCGAACCACTCTAAAATTACGGTGCTCTCTGGTTTGCATTTATTCTTGCTGCTTACCTTATTGCAAACCTCCATATGTGCTTTACTTCCTCTTTACTTTTGCTACACTCCATTATGAACTCACTTTCAAGTTAAGTTTTCGAAAACGGTCTTACGTCGGAAACAATTTCATCGTACGAGCGCAGTTTTAAACGTCGAAAGTTTTTCTAATTGCACTAATTCACCCCCTCTTAGTGCTATTGATCCTAACAATTAGTATCAGAGCCCGGTATTTCTCATTTCAGATTTACACCAAAGAGAAATGGCTTTTCATGGCTTTCAAGAGGGCTTATCGATTGTTCATCCACCGTTGTTTAACGGATTAGACTACACTTATTGGAAAACTCGAATGAGAGTTTTCATGATTTCTATGAATTTGGATTTATGGAATATTATTGAAAACAGTTTTCAACTTCCCTCTAAACTGATGAACGAATGGTCGGATTTGGAGAAGAAGTATTTTTCTTTAAACGCAAAGGCTATGAATGTCTTATTTTGCGCTTTAGACAAAAATGAGTTCAATCGGATTTTTACGTGCGAAACGACTTTTGATATTTAGCGAACACCTGAAATCACACATAAGAGAACTAGTAGAGTCAAAGACTCGAAAGTTAACATTTTATTGCATGATTTTGAGCTTTTTTGAATGCAACCAAGGGTGACTATAGGCGACATGTACACTCGTTTCACGGATGTCGTTAATAATCTATGAGTTCTTGGTAATTCTTTTTTGAATTTTGATCTCGTAAGCAAGATCTTAAGATCCCTTCCAAAAAGGTGGGATCCTAAAATAACCGCAATATAAGAGATAAAAAATTTAAATGATTTTCCATTAGAAGAATTAATCAGGTCATTAATGACCTATGAAATGACACTTTTGGAACATTTTGAACCCGATGAGCACTTGAACCACCTTCCAAAGAATATGAAGGATTTGGAACTCCGGACAAATGAATACCACTCGAGCGATGACTCAAGTGATGAAGACAATGATGAACTTGAACTTCGAACAGTAAATCTTAATAAGTTCATTAAACAAAAATCTAAAATAAATAATGAACTTGAATAGAGGAAGAGGCCAAAGAAGAGGAAGGTAACCAAGGATGAATCAAGAACTTCCAAAGGTGAAACGACGAATTGGGCTTTGATGGGCTTCGACTACAAGGTAAGTAACTCAACTCTCTTGAATTATTTTGAAATTACTTGAAGTTTTTCATGAGTGCTTAATTTAGATAGTAGGAATAGGAAATAAAAAATTATTTTTCAAAAATTATATCATGTTTTTCTTTTTAGTATCTTTTGAAAAATTAAAAAATTTGATAATGAAAAGTATATTGCTAAGGTTTCATACATGTTATGTTTTGAAATGTTGAATGTTGTATGCAATAGTAGGGATGATAATTATATGATATGTGATAATGCTTAGGATTAATCCATGCATGTGTATCTTGATGATTTTATGTCATGCATAATGATCATGCTTAATAAATTTCGAAATTATGCTTGATGAATCTTGTGATTTATGGATTATTGATTTTTACCATAATAAAAGTGCCTTATTAATCTTTGTTGTAACAAATCTTACACTTTCGGTTTTAAACATGATATATGTTTTTATTTGGCATAAATAAAACAAAATCATATGTTTTGAAACAACCGAAAAGAGGAAAACATTCATGAAAATTATTTTGCTCAATCTTATTGATTTTGATGAATCCATTTGTATCATCTTTGTGAATCTCTTGGATTTTGATAATGATTTTGATGATTTAAATTTGAATAAATTTTTATCAAAATCATGATCTTGATCTCTTGAAATTTATAACATGAAATCCTTTATGAATCAAGATTTCTTACTCTTTATTCTCTTACATTTTGAGAAAATTTTCAATATGAATCATAAGTGTTCTTATGCATGAATTGAAATCTTTTTCTCCTACGTTTCCTTTTGTGATTTACTATAGAGAATATCCTTTTTGAAAATTCTTGACTTAAAATTTTATTTAAAAATCTCTTATTATTTGATCTCCTAAGATTTAAAGAAATCATGTCTTTTAGTATTCACATATTCTAATATTTTGTAGTATGATTTTTATGTAATTCCTTGTATTCATGAAATGTTTATCTCATCACCCAATTATTTTCTCCTTGATATTCCTTATGTGATGATATGAATACATGAAATATTCATTAATTTGTTTTGATGAAAAGTTATGATCATGAATAGTATGATGAAATTTGACAAGTTAATACCATCATGATTTGAAATATTTATGATTTGAAATTATGCATGCAATTGCTTTTTATTGTGATGATATATGCATATAATGTGTATCATGAATACTTTATTATCATACATGAAAATAGTGATAAATATTTTGAAAATAAATGTTTGTATCATGTTAGATGATTTTACATTTTGTGCATGATGAGTTATAGTGATGATTGAAACAATGATTGAAATAATATGAATGATGATTTAGAATCATGCTTATAATGATGAGTTTATATGTTTTAAAAATATATATGATGATTTGGTATTATGTATGCAATACTTTAACGTATGATAATGATGCACGCAATGATGAAATATTCATGATAAAATTATTATTTTAATATTCATGACTTGAATCTTCCTTTCCTTTTGCCAATGACAAAGGGGGAGAAAGAGTTGCTAATGTGCTATCTTGAATTGATGTAAAGGGTCATCTCAAAAAGAAATTAGCTAGCTTGCACAAGTTAAGAAAATGTAAAAACTTGCTTACTTTCTTGCACATCTAAAGAGAAGCTGCAAATGTAACACATGCTAAATTGTTTGCTTGCCTCATGTAAAACATTGTCCCTTGCTAGATTGACATTTTGCTAAAGAAACAAAAATGATACTTCTCAAAAGAGAAGAAAGTGCTTGCTTTCTTGAACATCTTTAATTTGCTAGCTAGCATAATGTACAATTTGCTATCTTAAATATTACAAAGAAATGCTATCATGCACATCACAAAGAAAATCAAATATGCTAACTTGCAAATCTTTAAATTTGCTAGCTTGTATGTAGTAAAACTTGCATATCGTAAAAATTGCTAGCTTGTAGAGGAGCAAACAGTTGCTATCTCAAGAAAAACAAAAATGCTAAACTTGCACATCTTTAATTACTACATTGCATGATGATAAAACTTGATATTATATTGTTTTCATACAATGTATTGAACTTTTTATCTCTAAACACTTGATACTTGGAATATTTTAAAATGTGATCTTGATAAGAATATTTCAAGTTGCTCTTTGTGCTATATCTTTTCAAATGAATCATGAGCCTTGATATCATATATTTCATAATATAGAAATAACAAGATTTCTTTGCCTTGTATGCCTTATGTGATGATTGTATATCAATTTGCTTTATTATGAATTATATGAATCTTGATCGTGAACTTGTTAAGAAGAATTTTAATGAACCATGAATTATATCTTTGGTATTCATGAATTGATCCTTATTGATATATTTCATGAATTCTTTCCATATTTAGCTTGTTGAATGGTTGAAATTTTTAGCCATTGAGTCCTCCCTTTCTTTTTGACTTTGATAAAGGGGGAGAAGGTTTTGCTAGCTTGTGCATTGAAAATGAAAGTAAACTTCCTAGCATGCTAAGGAAGTAAAACTTGCAAGCTTGCACTTCTCAAAAAGAGAAGAAAGATAATGCCTATCGAAAGAAGAAAAAATTACAAAACTTAGATAACTTGCAACAAAATTGCTCTTGCCATGCTTTGTATCAAAAATATGTTGATATCCTTAAAAGCATCGCAATAAATTTTTTAGTGTATCGCAATGTATCACATGTATCACAAATTAAATTTTTTGAGACTATTATCATATCATGTTTAACAATTGATATCTTTCATTGATATGATAAATTATCATCTCATGATGTATCGCAAAATGATATCATGATTTGCGATTGTTTCATGTGATCCTTGGTGAATTTTCACATTGGTATCCTTCATTATATGATTTCTTTGCATTATTGTCTTGTATGCATCATGTGATGATTGAAATATTGATTGATGCAAAGTTGATGTAAAAGTCTAAATCATTGGTTCCTCTCATTATTTTTGACATTGACAAAGGGGGAGAAAGTTATGTTGAATCTCGTATTTTGATGATGAAACTACTTGATATATGTTTATGATTTAATCTGTGTTTTGAGTGACGCAGGATGCTTCGATCAAAATGAGACAATTCAAGCAGGAAAATCATGTTGTGCCGAAGGAACATGTCAGAAGATTGGACGTCGGGCCGGTGGATCGGTCGACGTATCGACAGAAGGCATCGGGCCGTGGACTCGGGCATCGGGCAAAGAAGAGCAGGTATTGTGCCAAGGATATCGGAGTTGCAGAGTCAACTGGCCGATTAGGCAATAGGCTGCAGGAGAGGACGATGCGCCGAAGAATCGGACAAAGCGTCGAGGGACCAATGACATGCCAAACAACTTGGTTAATTGCTTAAGATTAATTGTCTCGATCGAAGTTTTGTTTTAAGTGTGCAGGATTAACTACGATGAAAGTTAGACATGTAGCAGGAGTTGCACCGGAGTCAAGACAATGATCACGTTGGGAGTTCAAGAGTTCGACGGAAGTCCGGACAGTCGTCGGAGGTTCTGCAGGAACAAATCCGAGAAGTCCATAAGCTTGCCAAAAGAAGCTCGTCGGAACTCGCCAAGTGGATCGTCGCAAGTTCAGGAGTTTGCCAGAAGTCCGCAGAAGCATCACCGAGGGTTCATCGGATGATCGACGAAAGTTCACCGGAAACTCACCGGAAGAAGCGATTGACGCACAGGAGCAAGCTACAGTAAATGTCTTAGGATTAATCGTAGTTAGCACATTGATTAAGTTAAAAATGGGAGGTGATCCCATTGACTTAGTCTTGGGGCAATTGGGCCCCTGAAAAACCCAAGTTGGGCCGAATGGATCTACCCATTCGGACCATGATTGCACTGGGCGGTGCAACCGCCCAAGCCAAGAGGTAGCACCGCCTAGGCTAAGTCTCCCAGGGAGACTAGGCGGTGCAACTGCCCCAGCCAGGAGGTGGCACCGCCTGGGGCTCAGTCTCCGAGCGAGACTGGGCGGTGCCACCTCCCTTGACAGGAGGTAGCACCGCCTGAGCTCGGTCTTCGAGCTCTAGCAAGCGGTGCAACCGCCCCTGACAGAGGTGGCATCGCCCAGAGGCTCAGTCTTCGAGCTCTGCCAGGCAGTGCAACCGCTCCAGTCAGGAGGTGCAACCGCCTGATCCCGGAATTCCGGGAATTGATAGTTTTGAGCTCCAAATTTGAACTTGGTTGGGGCCTATAAATACCCCACCCATTCAGCACTTAAAGAGCATAGACATACACCGAAACTTGATCTTTTTCTGTGATTCTTAGAGCTCAAAATTGTTGTAAAGGCCAAAAGTTCTTCTCCCTCTTTTCTTCCAAGTTCTGAGGTGTAAAGAGAGGAGAAAAAATTTCTGTAAGGGTTGTCTCCTAAGCCCGTCAAAAGGATTGAAACTGTAAAAGGGTGGTGGCCTTCGCCTATTGAAGGAAGGCCTCTAGTTGACATCGGTGACCTCGTCGGTGGAGGAAGCCAAAAGTGGAGTAGGTCAAGATTGACCGAACCACTCTAAATCTCGGTTTGCATTTACTTTGAGCATATTATCTTTACTGCAAACCTCCTCTGAAGCTTACTGCTTTCTGCGCATATACGATCGGGTTTCAAGCTTTGCACTTTCCGAATCAGCGTTTAGACGTAAATCTGCTTTTTCGTACAATCAGCATATTTCAGATTATGTTTACATTTTGATTTTTACCATAACTGCGAATTGCCTTTATACCCTTACTTAAACAGCATCTTGCCTAATCAAGTGATTTACGAATCAGCATTTAGACGTAAATTAGTTTCTTCATACGAACGTCGTATTTCAGTTTGCACTTATATTCTGGTTTTCATCATAACTGCAAACTGCCTTCATAGAATGACTTTAACATCATCTTTCTTGATCTTAAGTTAAAGTAATCTTATAATCGGCTTTCAAACAGAAATCATTTTTATCGTTCGAACGCAGTTTCGTTTTAATCGCAGAAAGTTTTCCACTGCACTAATTCACCCCTCTTAGTGCTCTTGATCCTAACAATTGGTATCAGAGCTCGGTTTTTCTCATTTCGGATTTACACCCGAGAGAAATGGCTCTTCATGGCTTTCAAGAGGGCTTTTCGGTCTTTCGTCCACCGTTATTTAACGGATTGGACTACACTTATTGGAAAACTCGAATGAGAGTTTTCTTTGATTTCTATGAATTTGGATTTATGGAATATCATTGAAAACGGTTTTCAACTTCCCTCTAAACCGATGAACGAATGGTCGGATTTGGAGAAGAAGTATTTTTCTTTAAACGCAAAGGCTATGAATGCCTTATTTTGCGCTTTGGACAAAAATGAGTTCAATCGGATTTCTACGTGCGAAACGGCTTTTGACATTTGGCGAACACTTGAAATCACGCACGAGGGAACTAGTAGAGTCAAAGACTCGAAAGTTAACTTTTTATTGCATGATTTTGAGCTTTTTCGAATGCAACCAAGTGAGACTATAGGCGACATGTACACCCGTTTCACGGATGTCGTCAATAGTTTAAGAGCTCTTGGAAAATGTTTTTCGGATTTTGAACTCGTAAACAAGATTTTGCGTTCTCTTTCTAAGAAGTGGGATTCAAAAGTAACTGCAATACAAGAAGCTAAAAACCTAAACAACGTACCACTTGAAGAACTAATTGGTTCGTTGATGACATATGAAATGGTGCACAAAGCACATGATGAACATGTTAAACACAATCACCTTCCAAAGAACAGGAAGGATTTGGAACTCCGGACAAATGAATGCCACTTGAGCGATGACTCAAGTGATGAGGACAATGATGAACTTGAACTTCGAACACTAAATCATAATAAGTTTATTAAACAAAAATCTAAAATAGACAATGAACTTGAACGAAGGAAGAGGCCAAAGAAGAGGAAGGCAACCAAGGATGAATCAAGAACTTCCAAAGGTGAAACGACGAATTGGGCTTTGACGGGCTTCGACTACAAGGTAAGTAACTCAACTCTCTTGAATTATTTTGAAATTACATGATGCTCATCATAATACATTTTCTTTTTAATAGAGAATTAATTTTCTTGAAAATTACATGTTAAAAAAAAAAAAATATATATATATATATATATATATATGATGAAAATACAAAATTTATTATCATGCTAGTAATTTTGAAAATAATCATGAAAAATACATATTTTATGATAAACAAACAAAATGATTTTGATTGAAAATATGAAATCATGCTTGATGATATAATGATGTTTTGATACCATGATTTTATTCTATGCATGAGATTTTAAAAATCATGTTTATTTGTTTTATAATTATGGATGATGAATTTTATGATTTTCACGGTAATGAAAGTGCCTTATTGATCTTTGTCGTAATAAAACTTGCACTTTCGATTTTAAAACATGCTACATGTTTGGCATAGATGAAATAAAATCATATGAACTAAAACAACTAAAAAGAGAAAAAGTATTTTCTTGAAAATTTATTTTTCTCTATCGTATTGACTCTTTCACTCAAGCAATTTATTTTTCTCTATCGTATTTTTCTTGAATTTCCATGATTGAACTTAAGAATCTTGCTATGCTTTTGTGCTTATATGTTATGATGAAAATCAAGCTTTATGTTATAAAAACTTGCATATCTTTTAAAATAGCTAGAGCTACTTCTCCTTTTTGTTGATGACATAGGGGGAGAAGTATATTGAAGACTCCATGCATTGAATTGAATATTTTATATATATTTGCATGATGGTTTAAATGTTTTTCATAACATGTGATGAATGTTACTTGGATTTGGGATAATCCAAGTGTTCTATCAATGGCATATTGATAGGGGGAGTTTGGTTAAACTCCGGGGAGTTAAGATTAACTCCGTTAGTCATCAATTAGTTGTCATCATCAAAAAGGGGGAGATTGTTGAATCTTTGATTTTGATGATGAAACTAATTGATTGTGTTTAGATGTTTAACTACATTTTGAGTGATGCAGGTCTACTCTATTAGGATTAGACAATTGACGTAGGAGGAATTGACGTTGCACCGGAGGAGATCACATCAGGATATTGGATGACAAAAGGCTTCGAATGTTGGGCATCGGGCCAAGGAGAGCGGAATTGCACTAAGGATATCGGGGTTGCGGAGGTCAATCGCCGATTGGGCAACAAGCCGCAAGAGAGGACAATGCGCTGAAGAATCGGACGAAGCGCCAACCAATGACGTGTCGGGCAACAGAATGTCAATTCGCATTGTAATAATTGTCTTAGCAGAGAATACAACTTTTGTAAAGCAATAGATTGAGATAAGAGCCTTAGCAAATTCTTAGCAAGTCTTGTTTTCAATTGCTTGAGTGTTCACCTCCTTCTTTCTCTTTGAAAATTCGTAAGAGAGTGAACCACTCGTAAAAGGTTGTAAGAAGGGTATTTGTCCTTCCCCTTCAAAGTGATTTGCTGGTAGAAGTTGAGAGCCTCATCGAAGAAGGCTTCGCAAGTGGATGTAGGTCGCATGACTGAACCACTATAAATCAGTTTGCGTTTATCTTATTGTCATTTATATTACTACAAACCATCTTTACTTTGATGCTCTACTTCTTTGTCTCCTTCTTACGTATGCCTTCAAGTTAAAATGTAATCAAAATGGTTTCAAACGAAACGTTGCTTTTATCGTACGAAGTTTCTGAAATTGTTTAAATCATCGAAATTTTATCGTACTTTATCGCTGCATTAATTCACCCCCCCCCCTCTTAGTGCCGCTCCGATCCTAACACTTTTGGCAAGCTCCTGGACTTCTCAGATTTATTCCCGCAGAATCTCCGACGACCATCTAGACTTCCGTCGAGCTCTCGAACTCCCAACGTGATCATAGTCTTGACTCCGACGCAACTCTTGTTGCATCATGTCTTTCTTTCAGCATAGTTAATCCTGCACACTTAAAATAAAACTTTGATCGAGACAATTATTCCTAAGTAATTAACCAAGTTGTCCGGCATGTTATTGGTCCCTCGACGCTTCGTACGATTTTTCGGCGCATCGTCCTCTCTTGCGGCCTATTACCCAATCGGCTAGTTGAATCCGCAATTCCGATATCCTTGGCGCAATACCCACTCTTCTTAGCCTGATGCCAGAGTCCATGACCCGAAGCCTTCTGTCGATACGTCGACCGATCCACTAGCCCGACGTCCAATCTTCTGACATGTTCCTCCAGCACAACATGATTTTTCCTGCTTTAATTGTCTCATCCCGATCGAAGCATCCTACGTCACTCGAAGATTAAAACATAAACATAATTATCAATTGGTTTCATCATCAAAATACGAGATTCAACAAACTACTGTAAGGGTTTTTTTGCTGAAATTGATTTCTAAAGGGAAGAAACAAGAAGAGCCGAAATTGACCAAAGCTCGATTTTGGCAGAATTTGAGAGGCACTTGTATGAATTATTTAGATAATCAATTATGCTCCAAATTTCATAAAAGATGGCTCATTCGAAAGATGTATCAATCTAGTTTTAGATAACTTAAGTTTTCTATGAAAAGGAGTTTTCAAAAAGAAGTTATAAATAATTTAGTAACCAAAGGTCAGATAATATTATCTCTATTTTGCAGAATTCATAGAGTTGAAATGAACATATGATTCAATAGGGACTTATGCCCCAAATCTTTCAAATCAGATATCCATTGAAAGGTTTATGAGTCCAATATCCAATCAACTATACTTTGCAAGAATCTAAGTTCCCAGTAGAAATTTATAAGCAGTTTAGTATCAAAAGGTAAGAAATTCTAATCCCTATTTTGCAGAATCTATAGGGTTAACTGAAAAAGAAGTATGAGTAGGCATTTAAACTCCAAATCATTCTATCTAGATATCAAAATAAAGATCTTTGAGTTTACTTTCAAATTGACTATGGTTTGCTAAAATCAGAGTTTAGTAATAAAAGTGAGGTCCGAAATAATGCATAGAGGTCAGATTATCAAAAAATTATAAATTCATGGCTTTGAATCAAAACGAAAGAAAGATTTAGTGATAAGCTGAAATCTTTCGAATTATGAATAATTAAAATAAAAATAGAGATTAGGATTACTGTGGGATGGGGTTAGAACACTAGCCTTAGAAAAGTTTGATTTCCAAATGTGAGGAAATTGATGCAAAACCTCAAGCAAGAAAAAGCATCTTCTTCCTCAATTCCTCTTTTCCTTCTTCTTCTTCATCTTCCTCTTCTTCCCTTCTCTTCTCAAACCCATGCTGGCTGCAGCTCTTAAGTTTTCCTCCTTTATTTAGGCTTTCCTTTAGTTTCTTGTCTTATTGCATTAGGTTTAGCTAATACAAGGCTTGCAAGGTAGCAAGCATGTATGAAAGAAGCCCATGTGTCATTCTTAGAACAAACATAGGTGGCACCAACCTTAGGTTAGCTAGTGACATATATCTACCATTTTTTTTTTCTTTAACTTAAATCTGAATCTTTCATAAATCATATAAAATTTTAATATTCATATATAGGTCCCTAGCCATAAACTTCTAATATAAAATTATTTAATATAAAAAAATTATTAAATAATCCTCATATTTACAAATAAATATTTATTAAATTTTTAAAAATGAGGGATGTTACACTCTCTCCTCCTCAAAAGAAAATTTTAATCTTATAAATTTATCATACCTATTTCAACGAAGAGATAAGATCAAAATTTTGTACCTAGATTGAGGCCATCAATATCATTGAGTCTTTTGTGGTGACTTCCATTTTCAAATCCAGATCTTTTGACCATCTTGTTATCACTTTCTGATTCATTTCCAATCGTATTTTTATTGTTTTCCACCAGTGCTCAGCATCTACTTCTAATATAAAGGTGGCAAAAGAATCTTTTGATCATTAGAATAATTTTGTACATCAAATATCTTCTTCCTTCACATCGCTTATTATTCTGCTACTATTCTACCACTAATGAATTAGGTTCATTATGCTTCCGCTGCGCTACTCTAATTTAATATTTTCGATCAACCCTTTCATCCCCATTAATTAATTAGAAACAAATAAAATAGGAGGACCAAATTTCCTCGTCATCCTAGATTCCGAAAGGATATCAAAGAAAATTTTCACTAATCATTATAGTTTACTAGACCTCAATGTATTTTGCACATCAAACAATTCAAATATCTCAGTGATCCTCAAATCATACTCTAATACCATCTCTGTAATGCCCCCCGAATTTATTATAATTCAGCAATACATTCCAGGATCCATTCACACATTTGAGGATACTAAGAAAGCATTCAAGTCATAACCTCTACAATCCACAATTCACAAAAATTGTATAGTTTATAATCATAAATTATATCACTTAATGATTCATAAAATCCAAAACATGCCCAAATAAACCATAGCCACATCATAAATCCATAGTTGTGGGAATCTATACAATCACTAAATCAACATGTACCACATGTTTATACCATTACCCAATTTTAACTTAACATTCACAAAATCCTGACATGAGAGGTACTTTTTCAAATATTTACAAAACTCATAAGTTTATATTTTCCAATAAAAACTCTATTAGATACCAAGTACACTTATACAACAAAAACATTTCATCCAATATGAGTTTGCCCAAAATCTTCTAGCTTTTCATGGCCTTAGCCCAATTTAAACATTTTAGCAAGCAACAAGCTATCCTAAAAAAATTATTAGCAATGGAGTGAGCACATAGAGCTTAGTAAGTGACTAACATATCCATAGCAAAGATGACAGTTTTGAACAAATAAGTTTTCAAAATACAAGGTAGAGATATAAAGGTTCAAAATTACAATTTCATACATTTTGAAGTATGTTTTGTTCATAATAATGGAGTAAGGGCTAATTGGAGCATATCATTGGCATAAGAAGCATATCCATAACATATGAAATATTTCAAAACATATCAATGACATAAGGAGCATTTTGGACATCAATGACATATGAAATGTTACAAAGCATATCAATGGCATATGAAGTATTTCAAAGTATATCAACGACATATGAAATGTTTCAGAGCATATCAATAACAAATAAAGTATACGTCTAAGAGCATCATCCATCCACATCTGGATGAAGCCAAAGGGGGTCGGTAGAGCATCGTAGGCTCTAAGCATAGACCCTTTACCATTTCAAGTAAAGGTCCAGATAATCCTTTTACCATTTCTAGCAAAGGTCCAAATAATCCCACAAATACCAGAGTATAAAAAGGGTAGTGTGAACAATAAAGTTGGCATATATTGGAACACATGCGGAACAATGGAATACATGTGCCTATATGAAACATTGCGATACAAACCTGAACTTTACATGATAGATGCAGGTATACAAATAATTGAAGGACAAGTACATACAAGAATTTAAAGGAATAATGTACATCTAAACTGAAGTAAGGTTTTGTTTGTTGAAATCAATTTCCAAAGGGAAGAAACAAGAAGAGTCGAAATCGACCAAAACTTGATTCTGGCATAATTTAATAGGTAATTTTATGAATTATTTGGATAACCAATTATGCTTCAAATTGCATAAAATTAGGCTTATTCGAAAGATATACCAATCTAGTTTTAGATAAATTAACTTTTTTATAAAAAGGAGTTTCCAAAGAGAATTTATAAATAATTTAGTAAACAAATATTAGATAACATTATCTCTGTTTTGTAAAATTCATAGAGTTGATTTGAATAGATGATTCAATAGGAATTTATACTCCAAAACTTCTAAATTAGATTTTCACATAAAGGTTTATGAGTCTAGTTTCCAATAAACTATACTTTGCTTAAATCTAAGTTCCCAATAGAAAGTTATATGCAGTTTAGCAGCAAAAGATCAAAAATTACGGTCCCTATTTTGAAGAATCTATAGGGTTAATTGAAATAGAATTATGAGTAGACATTTAAACTCCAAATCATTAAACCTGGATATCAAAAGATCTTTGAGTGTACTTTCAAATGGATTAGGCTTTGTCTAAATCAGAGTTTAGTACTAAAAGTGACGTCAGAAACAATATATATAGGTCAGATTACCGAAAAATTACAGATTCATGGCTTTGTATCAAAATGAAAGAAAGGTTTGGTGCTAAGTTGAAGTCTTTCGAACTATGAAGAATTAAAATGAAAAAAAATATTAGGATTACTATAGGATGGGGTTAGAACACTTGCCTTAGAAAAGTTTCATTTCCAAATGTGGGGAAGTTGACGCAAAACCTCAAGCAAGACAAAGCTTCTTCTTCTTCTCCTTCTTCCTCAATTCCTCTTCTTCTTCTTTCCTTCCCTTCTCAAACACATGCTAGCTACAGCTCTTAAGTTTTCCTCCTTTAGTTAAGCTTTCTTTTAGTTTCTTCTCTAATTGCATTAGGTTTAGCTAATACAAGGTTTGCAATGTGGCAAGCATGCATGAAAGAAGCCCATGTGTCATTCTTAGAACAAACATAGGTGGCACCAACCTTAGGTTAGCTAGTGACACATGTCCACCATTTTTTTTTTCTTTAACTTAAATCTTAATCTTTCAAAAATCATATCAAATTTTAATATTCACATTTAGGTCCCTAGCCATAAACTTCTAATATAAAATTATTTAATAGAAAAAAATTATTAAATAATCCTCATATTTACAAATAAATATTTATTAAATTTTTAAAAATGAGGGATGTTACACTCTCTCCTCCTCAAAAGAAAAATTTAGTCCTATAAATTTATCATACCTATTTCAACGAAGAGATAAGATCAAAATTTTGTACCTAGATTGAGGCCATCAATATCATTGAGTCTTTTATGGTGACTTCCATTTTCAAATCCAAATCTCTTGACCCTCTTATTATCACTTTCTGATTCATTTCCAATCATATTTTTATTGTTTTCCATCAGTGCTCAGCCTCTACTTCTAATAGAAAGGTGGCAAAAGAAATCTTTTGATCATTAGAATAATTTTGTACATTAAATATCTTCTTCCTTCACATCGCTTATTATTCTGCTACTATTCTACCACCAATGAATTAGGTTCACTACGCTTCCGTTGCGCTACTATAATTTAATATTTTCGATCAACCCTTTCATCCCCATTAATCAATCAGAAACAAATAAAATAGGAGGACCAAATATCCTCGTCATCCTAGATTTCGAAAGGACATCAAAGAAAATTTTCACTAATCATTATAGTTTACTAGGCCTCAATGTATTTTGCACATCAATCAATTCAAATATCTCATTGATCCTCAAATCATGCTCTGATACCATCTCTATAATGCCCCCCGAATTTATTATAGATCAACAATACATTCCAGGATCCAAACACACATTTGAGGATACTAAGAAAGCATTCAAGTCATAACCTATACAATCCACAATTCACAAAACTTGTACAGTTTATAATCAAACATCATATCACTTAATGATTCATAAAATCCAAAGCATGCTCAACTAAACCAAAGCCACATCATAAATCCATAATTGTGGGAATCTATGCAATCACAAAACCAACATGTACCACATATTTATATCATTACCCAGTTTTAACATAACATTCACAAAATCCTGACATGAGAGGTAGTTTTTCAAATATTTACAAACTCATAAGTTTATATTTACCATAAAGATTCTATTAGATACCAAGTACACTTATACAACAAAAACATTTCATTCAATAAGGGTTTGCCCAAAGTCTTCTAGCTTACCACGGCCTTAGTTCAATTTAAACATTTTAACAAGCAACAAGCTATCCTAAAAAAATTATTAGCAATAGAGTGAGCACATAGAGCTTAGTAAGTGAGTAACATATCCATAACAAAGAGGACAGTTTTAAACAATTAAGTTTTTAAAATACAAGGTAGAGATATAAAGGTTCAAAAATAGCCACCCGACAAATGCAAAATTACAATGTCATATCGTTCGAAGTATGTTTTGTTCAAAAGAATGAAGGGCTAATTGGAGCATATCATTAGCATAAGAAGCATATCCATGACATATGTAATATTTCAAAGTATATCAAAGACGTAAGGAGCATTTTGGACATCAATGGCATATGAAATGTTACAGAGCATATCAATGGCATATGAAGTATTTCAGAGTATATCAAGGACATATGAAATATTTCAAATCATATCAATAACAAATAAAGCATACGTCTAAGAGCGTCACATATGAAATATTTCAAATCATATCAATAACAAATAAAGCATACGTCTAAGAGCGTCATCCATCCACGTCTGGATGAAGCCAAGGGGGGGTCGGTAGGGCATCGTAGGCTCTAAGCATATACCCTTTACCATTTCTAGCAATGGTCCAGATAATCCTTTTACCATTTCTAGCAAAGGTCCAAATAATCCCACAAATACCATAGTACCAAAAGGGCAGTGTGAACAATAAATTGGCATATATCAGAACACATGCGGAACAAAGGAATACATGTGCCTATACAAAACATTGCGATGCAAACCTAAACTTTACATGATAGATGCAGGTATACAAATAATTGAAGGACAAGTGTATATAAGAATTTAAAGAAATAATGTACATCTAAACTGAAGTAAGTTTTTTTTTGCTGAAATCGATTTCCAAAGGGAAGAAACAAGAAGAGCCGAAATCGACCAAAACTTGATTCTGGCATAATTTAAGAGGTAATTTTATGAATTATTTGGATAACCAATTATGCTTCAAATTGCACAAAATTAGGCTTATACGAAAGATGTACAAATCTAGTTTTAGATAACTTAAATTCTTTATAAAAAGGAGTTTCCAAAAAGAATTTATAAATAATTTAGTAAACAAATGTCAGATAACATTACCTCTATTTTGTAAAATTCATAGAATTGATTTGAATAGATGATTCAATACGAATTTATACTCCAAATCTTTTAAATTAGATTTTCACATAAAGGTTTATGAGTCTAGTTTCCAATAAACTATACTTTACTTGAATCTAATTCCCAACAGAAAGTTATAAGCGGTTTAGCAACAAAAGATCAAAAATTACGATCCCTATTTTATGGAATATATTGGGTTAATTGAAATAGAAGTATGAGTAGTCATTTAAACTCCAAATCATTAAAACTAGGTATCAAAATAAAGATCTTTGAGTCTACTTTCAAATGGATTAGGCTTTGTCTAAATCAGAGTTTAGTACTAAAAGTTAGGTCAGAAACAATAAATAGAGGTCAGATTACCAAAAAATTATAGATTAATGGCTTTGTATCAAAATGAAAGAAAGGTTTGGTGCTAAGCTGAAGTCTTTCAAATTATGAAGAATTAAAATGAAAACAAAGATTAGGATTACTATAGGATGGGGTTAGAACACTTGCCTTAGAAAAGTTTGTTTCCAAATGTAGGGAAGTTGATGCAAAACTTCAAGCAAGACAAAGCTTCTTCTTCTTCTTCTTCTTCCTAAATTCCTCTTCTTCTTCTTCTTCTTCTTCTTCTTCTTCCCTTCTCTTCTCAAACCAATGCTAGCTGCAGCTCTTATGTTTTCCTCCTTTAGTTAAGCTTTCTTTTAGTTTCTTCTCTAATTGCATTAGGTTTAGCTAATACAAGGCTTGCAATGTGACAAGCATACATGAAAGAAGCCCATGTGTCATTCTTAGAACAAACATAGGTGGCACCAACCTTAGGTTAGCTAGTGACATATGTCCACCATTTTTTTTTTCTTTAACTTAAATCTAAATCTTTCATAAATCATATCAAATTTTATTATTCACATTTAGGTCCCTAGCCATAAACATCTAATATAAAATTATTTAATATAAAAAAATTATTAAATAATCCTCATATTTACAAATAATTATTTATTAAATTTTCATAAATGAGGGATGTTACACTCTCTCCTCCTCAAAAGAAAAATTTAGTCCTATAAATTTATCATACCTATTTCAACGAAGAGATAAGATCAAAATTTTGTACCTAGATTGAGGCCATCAATATCATTGAGTCTTTTATGGTGACTTCCATTTTCAAATCCAGATCTCTTGACCCTCTTATTATCACTTTCTGATTCATTTCCAATCATATTTTTATTGTTTTCCATCAGTGCTCAGCCTCTACTTCTAATATAAAGGTGACAAAAGAAATCTTTTGATCATTAGAATAATTTTGTACATTAAATATCTTCTTCCTTCACATCGCTTATTATTCTGCTACTATTCTACCACCAATGAATTAGGTTCACTACGCTTCCGCTGCGCTACTATAATTTAATATTTTCGATCAACCCTTTCATCCCCATTAATTAATCAGAAACAAATAAAATAGGAGGACTAAATATCCTCGTCATCTTAGATTCTGAAAGGACATCAAAGTAAATTTTCACTAATCATTATAGTTTACTATACCTCAATGTATTTTGCACATCAAACAATTCAAATATCTTAGTGATCCTCAAATCATACTCTGATACCATCTCTGTAATGCCCCCCAAATTTATTATAGATCAACAATACATACCAGGATCCAAACACACATTTGAGGATACTAAAAAAGCATTCAAGTCATAACCTCTACAATCCACAATTCACAAAACTTGTACAGTTTATAATCATATATCATTTCACTTAATGATTCATAAAATCCAAAGCATGCTCAACTAAACCATAGCCACATTATAAATCCATAGTTGCGGGAATCTATACAATCACTAAACCAACATGTACCACATATTTATATCATTACCCAATTTTAACTTAACATTCACAAAATCTTTACATGAGAGGTACTTTTTCAAATATTTACAAACTCATAAGTTTATTTTTACCATAAACATTCTATTAGATACCAAGTATACTTATACAATAAAAACATTTCATCCAATAAGGGTTTGCCCAAAGTCTTCTAGCTTTCCACGGCCTTAGCCCAATTTAAACATTTTAGCAAGCAACAAGCTATCCTGAAAAAATTATTAGCAATGGAGTGAGCACATAGAGCTTAGTAAGTGACTAACATATCCATAGCAAAGATGACAGTTTTGAACAACTAAGTTTTTAAAATATAAGGTAGAGATATAAAGGTTCAAAAATAGACACCCGACGAATGCAAAATTACAATGTCATATCATTTGAAGTATGTTTTGTTCATAACAATAGAGTAAGGGTTAATTGGAGCATATCATTGGCATAAGAAGCATATCCATGACATATGTAATATTTCAAAGCATATCAAAGACGTTAGGAGCATTTTGGACATCAATGGCATATGAAATGTTACATAGCATATCAATGGCATTTGAAGCATTTCAGAGTATATCAAGGACATATGAAATGTTTCTGAGCATATCAATAACAAATAAAGCATACGTCTAAGAGCGTCATGTGTTTTACCCAGGGATTGGAGTGGTATTTATAGGCTCCAAACCAGTTTGAATTTGGAGCTCAAAACTATCATCTCTCGGAATTACGGGGTTTGGTGGTTGCACCGCCTAACTGGGGCGGTTGCACCGCCTGGCAGAGCTCGGAGACTGAGCCTCTGGGCGGTGCCACTGCTTGTCAAGGGCGGTTGCACCTCCTGCCAGAGCTCAGAGACCGAGCTCAAGCGGTGCCATCGCCTGACTGGGGCGGTTGCACCGCCCAACCAAAGCTCGGTGACCGAGCTCAGGCGGTTGCACCTCTGTCAGAGACGGTTGCACCGCCCAATCAGAGCTCGGAGACTAAGCCCTACGCGATGCCACCGCTGACTCAGGTAGTGCCACCTCTGGCCAAGTAATCTGGGTCGGAATGGGCTAATCCATTCGGTCCAATTTACATCTTTCAAGGGCCCAATTGCCCCAAGATTAAGTTAATGGGATCACCTCCTATTTCTAACTTAATCATCGTGCTAACTACGAATTTCTTAAGACATTTACTGCAACTTGCTCCGGTGCGCCAATCGCTTCTTCCGGCGAGCTTCCGGCGAACTTCCGGCGAACATCCGACGAACCTCCGGCGATGCTCCGACGAACTTCCGGCAAACTCCTGGACTTGCGACGATCCACTTGCTGAGTTCTAACGAGCTTCTTTTGGCAAGCTCTTGGACTTCTCGGATTTGTTCCTGCAGAACTTCTGACGACCGTCCGAACTTTCGTCGAGCTCTCGAACTCCCAACGTGATCATAGTCTTGGCTCCGGCGCAACTCCTACTACATGTCTTACTTTCATCATAGTTAATCCCTCATACTTAAAACAAAACTTTGATCGAGACAATTAATCCTAAGCATGTCATTGGTCCCTCGACGCTTCGTCCAATTCTTCGGCACATCGTCCTCTCCTGCAGCCTATTACCCAATCGGCCAATTGACTCCGCAACTCCGATATCCTTGGCGCAATACCCACTCTTCTTGGCCCGATGCCCAAGTCCATGGCCCGAAGCCTTCTATCGATATATCGACCGATCCTTCGGCCCGACGTCCAATCTTCTGACATGTTCCTCCAGCATAACATGATTTTTCCCGCTTTAATTGTCTCATCCTGATTGAAGCATCCTACATCACTCAAAACACAGATTAAAACATAAACACATATCAAGTGGTTTCATCATCAAAATATGAGATTCAACACTATTATGGTCAAAAATGACATTAAGAGGGGGGGGATTGAATTAGTGCTTTCGTAAAAATTACGAGAATTCGAAAACTTCGTTTGATCAAACCCGTATAGGAAAGATGCTTAACTTAAAACTTTTTGTAAGCATAGTGAGTAAGTAAATCAGTTTGTAATGAAATGAAAAGCATAAATAGAAATGTAAATCGATTTATAGTGGTTCGAACATCCCGACCTATGTCCACTCCTGATTCCTCTTCACTCGAAGCCACCGGCTTTCATTACCAATCTTCTTTCAATAGGCAAAGATCAAGTACTCTCTTTACAACTCTTTCTCCTTTTCATAGGCTCAGGAGATAACCTCTACACCTTTCTCTTTTGCACTAAGAGCTCATTCTGCCCTTAGAAAGACCTCAAAACACTATGAGGAAGAGACTCTACACTAAGAGATATTATAACTCTTTTTTCACATGGATTCTTTTCTCTTTCTACTCTTTTTCTTGTGTAGGAATTAGTGGGGTATTTATAGACCTCAAATGGCTTCAAAAAGTGGAGCAAAAATTTAAATCCTCAAGATTTCGAGGTATTGGAGGTATCACTACTTGACACTAGTGGTACCACCATCGGGTCTTTTGGAAGAAGTACGTTTTATAACTTTCCAGCTCATAAGCGGTTCATCGCTTATTCTAGTCGTGCCACCGCCTGACCCAACTTTGGGTCACTAAATGAGCCTCCTAATAAGCCCAACTCAGCCCCAAATCAGGCCCAATGGGCCCCTTAATTGAGTTGGCATAGTTACACCCAAAACTAACTCAATTATGACCTTAACCTACTTCGATCAAGATACGACCGATTACATACATGAATATTATATTGTCTGGCATGTCATTGGTTCATCTAGCACTTCGTCTGAACCTTCGGTACATCATCCTCTCGTTTGGTGTATTGCTCGACCATTAACATATTGACCTCCTGCAACATCCAATCTTCTTGGTGCAATATCCGATCATTTTGGCCCAATCCCCGAACTCATGGCAAGAAGTCCTTCCGACACGTCAACCAGTTCTCTAGCCTGATGTCTAATCTTTTAACATATTCCACTCCAGCCCAACGTATAATTCTTCATCTTCAATTGATTTATCTTTCTATGATCGAAGCTAGACTTGCATCACTCAAATGCTAATTAGATCATAACTTTATTAATTAATTTTATCATCAAAATCTGAGATTCAACGTTTCCTACATAATAGTTTTAATGTCCCTCAAGAAGTACAATCTCTCACCACTTCCCAAAGAAGAATCTAAGCTACCCATAAGAGAAACCTATGTACATTCGGCTTTCTGAGTTGCCTCCCACTGTAAGAGAACATCTCTTCGTAATAGATGAATGCCTTGAGGATATGAGGCAAGAAAATTAATAGGAGAATGAGGTTGTTTTATCTAAGTCCTAATACAATCTCCTTTTACCCCAGATGTTAGAGAGAAGCCAATTCCCAAAGGATTTTGTCTCCTAACCGAAGAGATTTTCAATGGAAGCTTGAATCCATTAGAGCACATCACAACTTTCGATGCTTAGATGACTGTATGCAATGATTAATGCACTAATGTGTCGATCATTTCTAACTATTTTGTGCATTATTGTTTGAGAATGGTATAACCAAACTTAATCAGGTCTATTAATAAACTTGCTAAGGAATTCAAGTTCAACTTTAACAATTGCAAACCATCAAAGAAGTCTACAACCTCTCTCCCAATAGTTTCATAAGATGAAAATAAATTATCATCAAACTATACAAAGAGGTTTACCAAAGAATTGAGGATGTCAAACTCACACCCTTCCTCCTCATTTAGGATTTCATCAGTAATCTCTACCCTTCTCGCTTTTTCCAATTGGTTGCTATGAAACTGCCGATGACATATCCAAAGCTATTTTAGAAGGCTAATTAATAAATTATGACCAAATCTCTATAAAAAGAAAATGGATGGAAAGGAAATTGGCTAAAGACGAATGTCATTCTCAACCAACCCCAATTGATCGCCTTCTGAATGAAAGACCTTCTCAAGGAGATGAGGCAACACCTAGAAGAGAATTTTTACCCCCTTCAACACTTTAGTATACTAAGGTGTTTCTCCAAATTATGGAGAGGAGTCTCTTTTGGACCCTTCAACCTCTGATTGTCACTCATAGGAGGAGATAAGAGAAAATACTTGGTCCCATAGATATCACAATCATGAAACTAAGGATAACTTTGATTTGGAATAATAGATTGAAGAATTGATCAAGAGATCACACTACAATCATTATCTACATCAATTTTGAGAAGAATCTCCTATTTCATAGGGTCTAATCGAATTATAAGTTGATGTCATTGTTGATTGTCTAGTCTTAGGAGTAGATGTCAATGCCATTCGGATATCCTACTCAAAAGAAACTTTCATAAAAAGATACTAACTATATGGGGATATTGAAATAGTTTTCAAAGAAGAAGAGTTTGAGCATTTATAACTAAATCATGATGATGCATTGATGGTCTCAATCATAATTCTAAATGCCTAGTGAAGCAGATTATGTTCAACACTAGCAGTTCTGCTGCCATCTATTACTTTGATGCCTAACAAAAAATCAACTTGACTCCCAAGGATTTAAAGCTTATATCCTCCACGCTCACTAGTTTTAGAGGCGACTTAGTCACACCCCTTGGAATAGTGAAACTCTATATCATGTTCGAGTTCAAGAGTTATTAGAAGACTATGAAAGCAAAATTCTTAGTGGTATATTGTTAGGACTCTAGCTAGAAGAGTCCTAATTGAGAGGGGCATTTATGTAAAACTTATCTAAGCCGACCCCTATTAAAGAGGTGAAGAGACCGGCTAGGGTTAGGATATTGTTTCTTAGAGAAGAATTAGGAGTTATAAAGGAATAGGTGTCTTGAGTAGGAGTCCTTTTAGGAGTTGGTTAGAAGTAGGAGTCTGGAGTAGGAGTTCGGGTTTAGAAACCCTATAATTGCCATATATTCATCGTTTATTCTTAAGCAATAGATGAAACTTTTCTGCGGCCTTTGAGCAGTAATTTAGAAGAAGAAACTCCTATTGAGTTACAAGGAGGTCGATCCCCTAAAGAGATCAACCCCAAGCTTAGAATCTATAAGGGTTCTACCACCTAGTATCAGAGTAGCATTCTTGGCATCTCATTACCCTTCCACAGCCATCCATCAGCCCTCCATAGTCGCCCAAAGCAATTCCCACAATTGCTTAAAAGATCATCGTCAAATTCCGCCGTCATTTCCACCACTACTGATCATCCTTTGATCTCCCTATGAATTACAATAGGTTCTGGTTTCCTACTTTACTACTGCTGTAATTTAGTTATCCTTATTCAAAAATCTAAAAAAAAATTATTCCTATATTGCTACATAAACTTTTCGTCATAAAGTTTTCATCTCTACGATGAAAGATACATTGTAGAATTCCAACTGCATAGCACAGTCTGTTTGATCTTGTTATTGCATTTTTTCTATCCAAATCTCTACGAAATTTTTATGATGGCTTTGACACTTCCTAACAGTAGATTTCCCTTCAGTTTTGTCAAAAAATTCTTAATATAAATCATTGATCTTTTATGTCTAATATGCTATACTTGAAAATCTACACCGTAAAATTTCAGCCGCATAGCACAAATTTTTTTATCTTGCTACTATATTTTTTCTATCCAAATCTCTACGAAATTTTTATAATAACTTTGATACTTCCTAACAGCATATTTCCATTTAGTTTTGTCAAAAAATTCTCAATATAAACTATTGATCTTTTACGTCTAAGCTGCTATACTTGAAAATCTGCACTATAAAATTTCAACCGCATAGCATAGTTTGTTTGATCTTCCTACTACATTTTTTCTGTCCAAATCTCTATGATATTTTTTATGATAACTTTGATACTTCCTAACAGTGGATTTTCCTTTGGTTTTGTTGAAAAATTCTTAATGTAAACTACTGATCTTTTACATCCAATCAGCTACACTTGAAAATCTGTGTTGTAGAAAATTTCAGCCGCATATTGTTGCCTTAACCCATCTATTTGCAATCTTTTTTTAATGAAATTTCTTATACAATTCATAGATCATCTTGGCTTCTATCTAAGATTGATTTATTGAGGAATTCGTCTCTAAAAATGATTTTATATTGCTGCAAATTTTCATCGTAAACCACCAAAATTTTTCAACGAGAATTTTGCTATCGCAACTTGCACCAATTTCCTTTCTATTATACTTCCAAAATTTTCTTAGATATCCTTGTTGTCATATAAACTAAGATTTTGCTTTCAATTTTTTCCTCAAATTTCTCAAGTTTTTTATGAAAATTTCATCGAGATACTGCTTTCTTCGACGATAATTTTGCTCTTACAAGACAATACATACCTGCAGCAACTTCCATTGATTTCTATTAAACCTTTACTGCCATCTACCATAGATTTAAAACTTTCATCCACAGCCCTAAAACTTCACTAAACCACACCCTCAAACTGCACCCAAAACAGCCATAAAATAAGCCTAAACCGTAGCCTACATCCACCAATCCACTAACCCTTTCGACCATCACTTCTCTCAACCTATACATGCCTTTAACCGGACTACAAAAAAGAGATCATAATATCACAGATTTGGAGGCATATACTCAATGTTAAATTCAAAGCCTTCGAGGTGCGAATGGAGGATAAGATTCGAACGCTCTTTACCGAACTCAAATTGGGCCAACCACCAAGCCTAAAGAAATCACACCAAGGAGAGAGCTCTATCCAATCGCACCAAGCCCGAAGAGATGACTTATAAGGGAGGAGAGGTTCTATGATTGATCCCAACTTTCCTAGATGGGAAGAAGGAGACCCGATTGGTTGGATCTCATGCGCGGAGCAATATTTTCGGTACCACAAAACCGCAAACGCATCTACGGTGAAAATTGTGGCTATACATCTTGAAAGGGATGCCATACAGTGGTTTGACTAGTTTGAACACACTCATGAAATCCTCTCATGGTGACAATTCAAAGGACTAATGATCCGCTTCGTACCAACCGATTACGAGAACATTGACGGACAACTAGCAAAGATCCGACAAACCTCCACCATTCAGGAGTACTAAACCAAGTTTAAAAGGTTATCTAATCAAACTCGTGATTGGTCTCAAAAACAGCTATTGGGGACCTTCATTGAGGCCTTGAAGCTGGAGATCCGAGGAGAAGTTAACGCACAACAACCGTATACGCTTATGGTAGTCATCTCTTTCGTATGACATCAAGAGGAGCAATTGAACCATGAAGCTCGAAGGACTAGGGTCACTCCTTGACCAACAATACTGAAGCCCTCAGCCCCCCCTACTATCGATCAAGTCCCTACACCAAAAAGGTTGACAAGAGAAGAGCTTTGGGAGTGATATGCGATGGGGTTATGTTGGCACTATGATGAGCCATGGAGCCGTGAGCATTATTGTAGTAAAAGGAGACTTCTTATGATTGAACCAACAGAAGAAGTCATTAAACATCCAAAAGAGAGCCTTGAACATGAAGAACAAGATGTGAAAGAAGAGCCACAACCGACCGATGTTATGGTACACGCACTAGTTGGATACTCAAACCTGCAAACGATGAAAGTTGGAGGCCTTCTCAAACAATAACCGATCACTATTCTCATCGACACGAGCAGCACTAATAACTTCCTAAATAGTAAGGTTACTACTCGAATGACACTCCACATTGAAGGTTGCTGCAGGTTAGACGTAAAGGTCGCCGACGGAAGAATCCTAAAGTGCGACCAAAGATGTCTACAGGTGAATCTATTACTATAGGACCAAGAGATAATTGCATATTTCTTCCTCCTCCCTCTTGATGATCATGAGACCTGGTCAAAATTAAATGGTTGATGACATTAGGTGATGTTTCTTAGAATTTTATGAAACTAATTATGAAATTTTATAGTAAAGAGAAATAGATTATACTGCATGAGAAACGTGGGGGCGACGTAATGATGATTTGCACACAACAAATAGAGAAGGTTTTGCATAAAGCATGTAGAGGCTTTTTGATACAACTTGAGCAGCAAACTAAGGGAGAGCTAATAGAATTTGAAGATCCAAATCTACTTCCTTTACTTTCTGAATTTTCAGATATATTTGACGAACCACACAACCTACCTCTTACCCATCGACATGATCATTATATAACGATTCTTTCAAGCAAATATCCAGCAAATACTCAGTCATATCAGTTGTAACATCCCTCATTTTTGAATTTTCGTATAAGTTTCTAGTTGTAATGTATGTATCTATTTTAAATTTGATAAAAAGTCAAAGTATGAATCTGAGAACTTATTCATAAGAGTTGGAGGATTTGTTAAAACAAAAATCTGAGGACCTATATGTAAACCCTGAGGACCTAATCGTAAATATGATAAATACAAGGACTAAACTGTAAAATGTACAAAAATACAAACCCCACCGTTTAAGCCTCTCTGCCTTCGTTCTTAAGGAAGCAGAGAAGGCAGATGTGTGTATGACCTGGGAAAGAAAGAAAGAAAGAAGAAGAAGAAGAAGAAGAAGAAGAAGAAGAAGAAGAAGAAATTGGGGCTTTAAGTTTTCTTGCTCAATCTTCTCAATTGGGGGTCAAAAATTCTCAAAGGCAAGTGTTCTAACCCCATCCTACATAAGTATTAGTCTATGTTCCTATATTGATTCTGAAATATTTATGCTTAGAATCTGATATTTCTCTCTTTGAACATAGAACTAAGGATCTGAATTTTTTTCGGTAAACTGACCCCTATACACTTTTTCAGCTATAAGTTTTAGCACCAAATGTGGATTCTGGAAAGACCTAGCTCGTTTGAAATTATACTCTTATATATTTCTTTTGACACTGATTTTGTCTATTTTGGACACCGAATACTTACCCAAACGTCTGTTTCAAATGAGCCTATAGATGCTGCAGAACAGGGATCAATATTTCTGACCTTTTGATACTAAAATACCTATAAGTCCCTGTTGGAAATTCTGATTTGTACCAAACTGATTTCGTGCGAAAATAGACTTGTAGACCTTTCTTTTGAAAAATAGTTTGAAAATTTTGGAATTCAAATGCCTACCCTATTATCTGTTGAATCCGACCCTATGTATTCTGCAAAACAGTGATTGTGTTTTTGACCTTACGTTACCAAATCAAAGGTAACTCCTTGTTGGAAACCATGATTCGTATAAAACTTGTTTCAACAGAAAACAGATTGATATATCTTTCAACAACAGCTTTCTTAAGGGTATTGGAGCATAATTGATAGTCTGAAGTATATGTTCTATGTGCTATTGGAATTCTGTCATAAATCGAGCTTCGGTCGATTTCGCGTATTCTGTTTCATTCCTTTGGAAATTAAAATCATCTAACCTTCTTATTTGAATTAAGCTAAATATGATTGCTTGGAATCCCGGTATACCCTTGCTTTCATTTCATTCTATATCTGAACACATTGGTGAGAGATTTGTTGCTTGCATCGTATCGTCTCGTAAAGGCACATGTACGTTTTGTGTTCCACGTGTGCTTCCGATATGTGCTACTTATTGATCAAACTGCCCTCTTGTACTCTTGTGTTTATGGGATTTATGTGGACCTTTGCCAGAAATGGTAAAGGGTATGTGGACCTTTGCCAGAAATGGTAAAGGGTATGTGTTTAGAGCCTGCGATGCTCTGCCGCCCCCCTCTGGCTTCACCTAGACGTGGGTGGATGGAGCTCCCAAACGTGGGAGACTTCTGTCTGGTGGTCATTCAGAAATGGATGAATCACATTCTGTATGTGGTCCCACTACACCTTCTGTATGTTTGATATTATATCCAGAGCTTTGGTTATGTGTTTCTGTTCATGCTTTGGATAAGAATGATATGAATGCAACGTCAAAGACGATGTTTGAGCTTCTGTTCGGTATTTGTTATTGATATACTTCGAACTGGTTCATTCATTGTTGATATGCTTCGAAATGTTCCATACGCCATTGATATGCTCCGAGACATTCCATATGCCATTGATAAGCTCCGATTTTGTTTCATTTGTCATTGATATGCTCCAATTACTCTATGCCCTTCTGTTATGAACCAATTATGTATGATTGAAATGCTAATTGTGATTCTGCACCTAATGATATTACGTCTATGAATTCGTATGTTCTGCCTTGCATTTTGAAACTTTATCTCTTTGGAAATTGTCCTCTTTTGACATGGATATGTTAGTCACTTGCTGAGCTCTTTATGCTCACCCCGTTGTTGTATAAATTTTTCAGGATAGCGTATCGCTTACTTAAATGTTAAGATGGGGTCGAGGCAGTAGAAAGTTAGAAGATTTTGGGCAGATCTTTATTAGCATATATGTACTTGTTGTGTGAGCCACTCTATATCTAATCAAATGTTGACGATGAATCCAAACTTGTGGATTTTGTGTATGTTAAAGGATCTCTCATGTTTAGGATTTTGGAAAGTTAAGTTAAATTTGTGTAATGACATGACTTATGGTAAACGTTGGTTTGGTGACTGCTTAGATTTCCCCACTTGTGAATTTATACTGGGGTTATTATTTTGATGAGAGGAGTTTAGATCGTATGAAATTTCGAGTGATGTGTGGTATGTTTATGAACTGCACAGGGTTTATAAATTGTAGACTATAGAGGTGAAATTTTGTTCTGTATGTTTTCTTAGTGACCTCAAATGTGTGTTGGGATCCTGGATTGATTTGTTTTCTTGAGTTCTAAATATTATGGATATTTTTGAGGGAGCGTGACAGAGGTGGTATCAGAGCATTGTTTGAGGATCACTGAAATATTTGATATGTTGACGTGCAAAATATATTGAGGTCCAGTAATAATGATTGGTGGAAATTTTCTTTGATGCATTTTAGGAATCTAGGATGATGAGGACATATGGTCCTCCTATTTCATTTGTTTCTGATTAATTAAGGGTGATGAAAAGGTTGATCGAGGATACAAAATCAGAGTAGCGCGATGAAAACATGGTGAACCAAATTTCATTGGTGGTAGAAAAACGGATGATGCAAACAGAGAAGATATTTGATGTACAAAATTGTTCTAATGATCGAAAGAATTCTTTTGCCACCTTATATTGGAAGTAGAGGCTGATCATTAATGGCAACAAAGAAAATAATTTTTGGAGATCAGTGTTACGAATGATAAGGACAAGTTTACCAATAAAAATATGATTGGAAATGAATCAGAAAGTAATAACAAGAGTGTCAAGACATTTGGATTTGAAAAGGAAAGTCATCGCAAAAGACTCAATCATATGTGAATTGCAAGTTAAGTTATGAAACCTGTTTGTGTTTTCGGGTGACTGGAGCCTATTTTGCTTGTGGAAAGTTAGATCATCAAGTAAGAGATTGCCTACTGAATAGGAAAAAAGACCCACTGCCTCCTAGACCCTCAACCTATGCTAGAGCGTATGCTATCACTGAACAAGATCCTAAAGCTTCTAAATCTGTGGTTGAAGGTATTCTTCATGTTTCTAAGAGAAATGCAAAAGTTTTGTTTGATCCCGGCTCCAACTTATCTTTTGTTTCACAATACTTCGCTTGTCACTTGGATATTCTACGTAGACCCCTGGATTATATGTTATATGTAACAATTGTTGTTGGGGATTCATTGGCAACAAACTTGGTTTACCCGTCTTGTTTGATTTCTATTGGAGAACACGAATTCCTTGCTGATTTGATTCTCCTAGAGATCCAGGGTTTTGATGTTATACTTGGCATGGATTGGTTATCTTCTCATCACGCTAGTATTGATTGTTACAAAAAAATAATTACTTTCTGCATACCAGATCAACCTATATTTTTCTTTGAGGGCATTAGGCATGATTTGCCTCCTTGCTTGATATCAGCACTTCAAGCTTATCGTCTTATGCAGAAAGGTTGTTTTTGTTATATGGTGTGTGTAAAGGAGCATTCAAATCAGGAAACCCACCTAGATGAAATTTCAGTGGTCAAAGAATTTCTTGATGTATTCCCAGATAACTTGCTTGGTTTACCTCTAGATAGAGAGGGTGAATTTGCTATTGATCTGGTCCCCAGTACAACCCCAATATCTAAGCCTCCCTACAGAATGGCACCACTCGAGCTAGAGGAATTAAAGAAGCAACTATAAGAATTATTAGATAAGGGTTTAATACGACCCAGTGTATCTCCATGGGGTGCTCCGGTACTATTAGTGAAGAAGAAGGATGGAACATTGAGGTTTTGTATTGATTATAAACAGTTGAATCAGGTGACCATCAAAAATAAGTATCCCATACCTAGAATTGACGATTTGTTTGATCAATTGCAGGATGCACAAGTATTCTCTAAGATTGACCTAAGGTCAGGTTACTATCAGTTGAAGATCAAGGAGGAGGATATTTCAAAAACAGCTTTCAGAACTCGATATGGTCATTATGAATTCTTGGTGATGCCTTTTGGTTTGACAAACGCCCCTGCAGCTTTTTTGGAACTAATGAATAGGATATTTCAACCGCTCTTGGATATCTGTGTAATTGTATTTATTGATAACATATTGGTGTATTCAAGGAGTAATCAGGAGCATGAGGAACACTTGAGAAATGTATTGTCCATACTAAGAGAAAAGAAGTTGTATGCAAAGTTCAGCAAATGTGAATTTTGGTTGAATGAAGTTGCTTTCTTAGGCCATGTGATTTCAGGGAAGGGTATATCTATTGATCCAAGGAAAATAGAAGCTGTAGTTGAATGGGAAGTACCAACAAATGTAACAGAGGTTAAAAGCTTCTTGGGCATGGCAGGTTATTATAGGAGATTTGTGGAGGGATTTTCTCGAATCGCTCAACCTCTCACCAAACTCACTAAGAAGAATATGAAATTTGTATGGGGTGATGATTGTGAGCAAAGTTTTCAAGAGTTAAAAAGAAGATTGACGAGTGCCCCTATTCTCACTATTCCAAGTGGTAGTGATGAGTTTGTAGTTTATACTGATGCTTCAAGGAAGGGCTTGGGATGTGTTTTGATGTAGGAAGGGAGAGTAATTGCTTATGCTTCTAGGCAACTTAAAGGTTATGAATTGAATTATCCAACTCATGATTTGGAATTGGCAGCAATTATTTTTGCTCTAAAGATTTGGAGACATTATTTGTATGGTCGATAGTTTGAAATCTTTACTGATCACAAGAGTTTAAAATATATTTTCACTCAGAAAGAGTTAAATATGAGACAGCGAAGATGGATAGAACTTCTGAAGGATTATGATTGTGCCATCCGTTATCACCCAGGCAAAGCCAATGTTGTAGCTGATGCACTTAGTAGGAAATCTACAAGTTTTATGGCTAGTCTGGTCGTGAAGCAATGGAAGTTGTTAGAAGAAAATTTTGATGTGAAAGCTTTGAGGAAAGAGCAAGACTCGATGATATTGATGGCATCCATTCAAGTGCAATCTGATCTTATTCAACAAATTAAGGAAGGACAATTACGAGATCCACGTTTAATCTACTTGAGAAATGAAGTAAAAAGGGGATTTAAGCCAAAATTTCAAGTGACAAAGGATGGCCTATTGAGATTTGGGGAAAGTGTATGTGTGCCAAATGAGCCAGATATCAAGAGTCAAATCCTAGAGGAGAGTCATACTTCAAAGTACGCCATGCATCCAGGGAGCACTAAGATGTATAGGGATATCCAAAGTCATTATTGGTGGGAAGGCATGAAGAAGGAAATTGCAATGTATGTTTCAAAATGTTTGACTTGTCAGCAAATCAAAGTAGAACACCAAAGACCTGGAGGGTTGTTGCAACCTTTAGATATTCCTGAATGGAAATGAGAATGTATTACCATGGATTTTGTTTCGGGACTACCCAGAACCTCTAGGAAGCATGATGCTATTTGGGTTATCATTGATAGGTTAACAAAATCTGCGCATTTTCTACTAATTAATATGACTTATTCGCTTAACAGACTTGCAGATTTATATGTCAATGAAATAGTAAGACTTCATGGTATTCCAAAGGAGATCATCTCGATAGAGACTCCAGATTTCTCTCTAAATTCGAGAAGATTGCAGGAGTCGATGGGCACTAAAGTTAAGTTTAGTACTGCATATCATCCTCAGACCGATGGTCACCGTCCGAAAGAACAATTCAAACACTTGAGGATCTGCTTAGAGCCTATGTTATGGATTGGAAGGGTGAATGAGATAAAGATATTTCACTTATTGAGTTCACTTATAATAATAGTTATCATTCAAGTATTCAAATGGCTCCTTACGAAGCTTTATATGGGCGAAAGTGCATAACACCTATATGTTGGGAGGAAGTTGGTGACGTAAAGTCATTAGCACCGGACAAAGTACAAGAAACTACCAGAAAAATTCAAGTTATAAGGAAAAGGTTAAAAATCTGCCGAGTCGTCAAAAGAGTTATGCCGACAATAGAAGACGAGACATTGAGTTTGAAATCGGAGATTTTGTATTCTTAAAAGTCTCCCCTTCCAAAGGCATTATAAGGTTTGGGAAGAAAGGAAAGTTAAGCCCAAGATTTATTGGACCTTTTTGTTGAATCTCGGATTTTGATGATAAAATTAATTGATGGGTTATTTGATCTAATCCATATTATTGAGTTAAGTGTGCAAGATTAACTACGTTAAACAGAAAACACAAAGCAAGTATACCGGAGTCGAGTTCGATGAACGTTTAAGAGTCCGAAGAATCGTCGGAGATGCTGCTGGAACCAACCGAGAAGAAATCGGGAACCTATTGGAAGTTCGCCGAAGAGATCGTCGGAGGTTCGCGCAGAGATCACCGAGAAGTCTCAAACTACTCATTAAAGTCATCACAAGTTCGGGCGTGCTTGAACCCCGTCGAAGGAAGTTCGGTCGAAAGCTTCGTCGGAACAAGACTTGACGTTTATGTTAATAAATTGCTTAGGATGTATTTTGTTATGTAGTTCACTTGTAATTAGGATTAGGATTAAGAAGATAATCCTATATCCTGGTTAGGGGCCAACTAGGGCCAAAGTCAGATTTGGTTTGGGCTAAAAGTAAACCAAACCAAGTGAACCAGAGAGCCAGGCGGTGCCACCGCCTGGGCTCAAGGGCGGATTACCTCTGGCTGGGCGGTTTGCACCGTCCAGCACCCGAGGAAAATGTGGTGGCACCACCAAAGATCGGGAACCCAAAGAGAATTTGAATTTTGGAGCCCAAATTTGAATCCTTTTGAGGCCTATAAATACCCCTCAAATCTCAAAGAGAAAATAACTTTTGAGCAGCAAGAGTTTGAGAGAAAGGTCTTAGAAAAGTGTTAGCTTGTCTTCTTTACAATTTGCTAGTGTTCACCTCATCTCTTCTCGAAAATCTGTAAGAGAGTGAACCGCTTGTAAAGAGTTGTAAGAGGGGTATTTACCCTTCCATTTCAAGAGACTTGCTAGTGGAAGGTGGGAGCCTCATCGAAGAGGGGCCTCGCAAGTGGAGTAGGTCATTTGACCGAACCACTTTAAAATCGGCGTGATCCTTGGTTTGCATTTCATTATTGCTATTTACATTATTGCAAACCTTCTTATATGCTTTAGTTCCTTATTACTTTTGCTGCGCATATTTAAGAATACGCTTTCAAGATTAAGCTTGTCAAGTTCCGCTCTTATCATACGAAAGATTTTTTAAAAACCAAAATTTTAATCCGCTGCACTAATTCACCCCCCCTCTTAGTGCTGCTCCGATCCTAACACTTTTGAGGTTCTTGAGAGGGTTGGTTCTGTCGCTTATAGGATTGCCTTGCCACCAGCATTGTGCCATGTTCATGATATATTTCATGTCTCGATGATTAGGAAATATATATATGACCCTTCTCACATCATTAAGTATGAGCTGGTGGAGATCGATAAAGATTTATCTTATGTGGAAGAGCCTATTCAGATTGTTGACAAGAAAGAAAAAGTCCTAAGGAATCGGGTCATCCCACTAGTTCAAGTAATTTGGAGACATCATTCTGGAGAGGAAACAACTTGAGAGCTAGAGGAGAAAATGACAAAGGTGTACCCCCGTCTTTTCATCGATAGAAGTACGATAAATTTAGAGGACTAAATTTTTCTTTTAAGGGGAGGAGAGTGTAATATCCCTCATTTTTTAATTTTCGTATAAGTTTCTAGTTGTAATGTATGTATCTATTTTAAGTTTGATAAAAAGTCAAAGTATGAATCTGAGAACTTATTCATAAGAGTTGGAGGATTTGTTAAAACAAAAATCTGAGGACCTATATGTAAACCCTGAGGTCCTAATCGTAAATATGATAAATACAAGGACTAAACTGTAAAATATACAAAAATACAAACCCCACCGTTTAAGCCTCTCTGCCTTCGTTCTTAAGGAAGCAGAGAAGGCAGCTGCGTGGATGATCTGGGAAAGAAAGAAAGAAAGAAGAAGAAGAAGAAGAAGAAGAAGAAGAAATTGGGGCTTTAAGTTTTCTTGCACAATCTTCTCAATTGGGGGTCAAAAATTCTCAAAGGCAAGTGTTCTAACCCCATCCTATATAAGTATTAGTCTATATTCCTATATTGATTCTGAAATATTTATGCTTAGAATGTGATATTTCTCTCTTTGAACATAGAACCAAGGATCTGTAATTTTTTCGATAAACTGACCCCTATACACTTTTTCAGCTATAAATTTTAGCACCAAATGTGGATTCTGGAAAAACAGAGCTCATTTGAAATTAGACTTTTATATCTTTCTTTTGACACTGATTTTGTCGATTTTGGACACCGAATACTTACCCAAACATCTGTTTCAAATGAGCCTATAGATGCTGCAGAACAGGGATCAATATTTCTGATTTTTTGATACTAAAATACCTATAAGTCCATGTTGGAAATTCTGATTTGTACCAAACTGATTTCGTGCGAAAATAAACTTGTAGACCTTTCTTTTGAAATATAGTTTGAAAATTTTGGAATTCAAATGCTTACCCTATTATCTGTTGAATCCGACCCTATGTATTATGCAAAACAGTGATTGTGTTTTTGACCTTACGTTACCAAATCAAAGGTAACTCCTTGTTGGAAACCATGTTTCGTATGAAACTTGTTTCAACAGAAACCAGATTGATATATCTTTCAACAACAGCTTTCTTAAGGGTATTGGAGCATAATTGATAGTCTGAAGTATATGTTCTATGTGCTATTGGAATTCTGTCATAAATCGAGCTTCGGTCGATTTCGCATATTCTGTTTCATTCCTTTGGAAATTAAAATCATCTAACCTTCTTATTTGAATTAAGCTAAATATGATTGCTTGGAATCCCGGTATACCCTTGCTTTCATTTCATTCTATATCTGAACACATTGGTGAGAGATTTGTTGCTTGCATCGTATCGTCTCGTAAAGGCACATGTACGTTTTGTGTTCCACGTGTGCTTCCGATATGTGCTACTTATTGATCAAACTGCCCTCTTGTACTCTGGTGTTTGTGGGATTTATGTGGACCTTTGCCAGAAATGGTAAAGGGTATGTGGACCTTTGCCAGAAATGGTAAAGGGTATGTGTTTAGAGCCTGCGATGCTCTGCCGGCCCCCTCTGGCTTCACCTAGACGTGGATGGATGGAGCTCCCAGACGTGGGAGACTTCTGTCTGGTGGTCATTCAGAAATGGATGAATCACATTCTGTATGTGGTCCCACTACACCTTCTGTATGTTTGATATGATATCCAGAGATTTGGTTATGTGTTTCTGTTCATGCTTTGGATAAGAATGATATGAATGCAACGTCAAAGACAACGTTTGAGCTTCTGTTCGGTATTTGTTATTGATATGCTTCGAACTAGTTCATTCTTGTTGATATGCTTCGAAATGTTCCATACGCCATTGATATGCTCCGAGACATTCCATATGCCATTGATAAGCTTCGATTTTGTTTCATTTGTCATTGATATGCTCCAATTACTCTATGCCCTTCTGTTATGAACCAATTATGTATGATTGAAATGCTAATTGTGATTCTGCACCTAATGATATTACGTCTATGAATTCGTATGTTCTGCCTTGCATTTTGAAACTTTATCTCTTTGGAAATTCTCCTCTTTTGACATGGATATGTTAGTCACTTGTTGAGCTCTTTATGCTCACCCCGTTGTTGTATAAATTTTTCAGGATAGCGTATCGCTTGCTTAAATGTTAAGATGGGGCCGAGGCAGTAGAAAGTTAGAAGATTTTGGGCAGATCTTTATTAGCATATATGTACTTGTTGTGTGAGCCACTCTGTATCTAATCAAATGTTGACGATGAATCCAAACTTGTGGATTTTGTGTATGTTAAAGGATCTCTCATGTTTAGGATTTTGGAAAGTTAAGTTAAATTTGTATAATGACATGACTTATGGTAAACGTTGGTTTGGTGACTGCTTAGATTTCCCCACTTGTGAATTTATACTGGGGTTATTATTTTGATGAGAGGAGTTCAGATCGTATGAAATTTCGAGTGATGTGTGGTATGTTTATGAACTGCACAAGGTTTATAAATTGTAGACTATAGAGGTGAAATTTTGTTCTGTATGTTTTCTTAGTGACCTCAAATGTGTGTTTGGATCCTGGATTGATTTGTTTTCTTGAGTTTTAAATATTATGGATATTTTTTAGGGAGCCAAGTTATTCAGCCAAGTTATTCAGCCAAGTTATTCCACATCTCCAAAAGAATGAAAGAGAAAGGATTATAAATGATATGCTCGAAACAAGAGTTATTCAGCCAAGTTTGAGCCCCGACTCTTCACCGATGCTCTTCGTACGAAAGGAAGGAATATTACGATTGTGCGTTAATTACTGAGCTCTCAATGGCATAACTATCAAGGACAAATACTATATTCTAATAGTAGATGAATTGCTAGATTAAATGGAGCATAAATCTTTACAAATTTAGACGTTTGATCCGGGTATCATCAAATACGAGTGTGAGAAGAAGACATACCGAAAACCACCTTTTGAACACACAACGACCACTATAAATTTTTGCTTTCTTCAACAGAAGGTGAAATATCTTGGGCATATCATATCAGAGGAAGGTGTGGCAATGGACCCCTCCAAAATTGAAACAATGCAGAATTAGCCGACCCCAAGGAAAATAAAATTATTACGTGGCTTTCTCGGTTTAATAGGCTACTACCCCAAGTTCATGAAAAACTATGAAAAGATCAATGCAAAACTTCCTTGCTGAAAAAAGATGCTTTGCAATGGTTGGACAAAGCCACCATCGCCTTCGACAAACTTAAAAATGCAATGACAACAATGCCCGTACTAGCATTACTCGACTTTGGCAAAACTTTTGTTATTGAAGCTGATGCCTCCGAAGTCAGAATTGGTGTTGTACTAATGTAATATGGCCACCCCCTCACTTATACTAGTAAGGTATTATTTCCTTCCCATCTCAAAATTACTATTTATGATAAGAAGATGCTCGCGATTGTGCGTGCGGTAGCCAAATGGACATGATACTTGATCAGCCAACTCTTTCAAATCAAGATCGATCATAAAAGCTTAAAATATTTTTTAGAGCAGAAGATATCTTCCCCCGAGTAGTAAAAATAGGTAACAAAGCTTCTTGGATATAATTATGAAATAACTTACAAAAAGGGGAAAGAGAATGTTACTGCAGATGCGCTTTCATGGCTACTCAAACAAACTGAATTTTTGACCATTTCACTTTTGACTAGCAATTTCCTTAAGAATATTAAAAGGGAATAGTAGGAAGATCAGGAGACCAGTAAGATCATAAAAAAATTAGAGGAAGCACTAAGCTCCGTGGCTCATTAAAATTAGGACTCATAAGAATTACACTATAAGGGACGCATTGTGCTTATACCAAATTCAACTTGCATCTTCACGAGCAGATTTTAGATAGAGTTATTCCATATGTAGGGTACTAAATTAAAAAGGAGTGCAGCGTATCACCCACAAACTGACAATCGGACGGAAGTGGTAAACAGGAGCTTGGAGACAGTCCAAAGACATCTACCAAAGATGACTTCCCAATGAGAACTCCAAACCTAGTCGAGTGCCATTATTGATCGACAGATCGTGACTCGACGACGATGACTCACTATTGAAGTGCTAATACAGTGAGCAAACTTACCAACAGAATGTGCCACCTAGGAGAACTATGACGACTTGAAGATCAAATTCCTAGAATTCATGTATCGTCAGCCTCGAGGACAAGGTTGATTTGAAGAGGACAGGTCTGTTAGGACTCTAGCTAGGAGAGCCTAATTGAGAGGGACATTCATGTAAAATCAACCTAAGCCGACCCTTATTAAAGAGGTGAAGAGACGAGCTAGGGTTAGAAGGTTATTTCTTAGAGAAGAATTAGGAGTTGTAAAGGAATAGAAGTCTTGAGTAGGAGTCCTATTAGGAGTTGTTTAGAAGTATGAGTCTGGAGTAGGAGTCCTATTAGGAGTTAGGGTTTAGAAGCCCTATAAATAGCCATGTATTCATTCTTTATTCTCAAGCAATAGATGAATATTTTCTACAGCCTTTGAGTAGTAATTTGGAGGAAGAAACCCCTATAGAGTTCCAAGGAGACCGATCCCCTAAAGAGATCAACCCCAAGCTTAGAATCTATAAGGGTTCTAACATATATATCCCATCAGCTTATAATATTATTATCAAGTGACCTACCCTCAACTAACTCCACACAATAGTGTCAACCTACTATATTACGTTGGAGTTTCCTAATAGCCAAGGAGTCAATGAACTATAGAGTGACCCACACGAATCTTGAAAATGTCATTTGGCATTGGTATCAATCCAAGGAGTGCAACTCTATTGATCAAATAGCTTGATCCTAGGGAGGCCATAGTGTTCTCCCTACCTTGAAGCCGAGGAGCCCTTATATGAGGTACCTCCTAGGTTGATTTGATTGGATTTGAAGATCGATGTAATGAACTTGTCAAATTCCTTCAACTTAATTCATAAGTCTTTGCTTGGTCTTCAAATGACATTCCTCAACAAATACTACAAGATAGCACCATGAATTTTGAGCCATCTAAGTGGGTGATATCTTTCATGCCTGAAAGATCTCAATAGGAAAAGAGTGGGGTGCGAACCAAAGTTCCACCTCTAGTGCATCAATATATGTGAAGACATATTAACTCGATATGTGGTGCCATTCACCAAGCAGAGTAACTATAAGCTCAAGATTGGGTGAAAAGAAGTACTGAGCTGAATGTGGTCTAGGTCTTTGGAACTCATAAAAAATGGAGTAAACTCTTTAGAGGAAGAGGAAGTGGGGCTAATGGGGACTAAAGATTATGATTGATGTTTGAACCTAGAAAAGAAGCGAAAAATATGGCAGATGAGGAAGACATCTTGGATCTTCTTCGAATGTGTTTGAAAGTTCACCGAAGGTTAAACTTGAAGGTTCAAAATGTCAATTGTATCGTGAACATGAAGAATGCAAAGGTCAGAGGCCTTTTGTAGGGGTCGAACAATCCTTGAGTTATATCGCTAGACCCTTCATTCGCTTGATGTTTCTTTTGGGAAAGTGGTGTATCAATTACAGATTAACCATTGAAGATTGATCACTGGGATTGCAATCTCTTCTGATCCTTTATAATTTAGCAAAATATTGACATGGAGCCTTCCAATTAACCATGGGAGATGTCAACCATTTGGTAGTGATTGTGAATCATCAAAAACTAAATTAGATTAGATCAAGCATCATAACCAACATAATCATTTATGGTTATGCCTATAAAGAATTAAAATAGTAAATAACATATCATATAAGCGGATCTAAATAGTCATACCCACCACGCAAGTCGTTACTTGAGGTAATGGTGACCAAGCACACATTTTACTTGAGGGACATACACATAGCATCCCTCAATAATGATATGGCCAAATATGGCCATCAAGTATTATCTAATAATGATGTAGTCAAACCTGGTTCTAAAGCTCCTCTAACAACACGACCAAACTTAACCATAAAGTATCCCTCAATAATTATATAGCTGAAATGGTCAATGAAGCATAATCTGGTAATGACATGATCGACTTTGTCAATAAAACATCCTCAATAATGGTACTATCAAATTTGAACATGAAACATCATTCAACAATGACATGACATGATTAAAGTTGGTCACGAAGTATCTCCTAATAATATAATTGAATCTAGTCATGAAGCATCATCTGATGATGATGATGTGATCAAATTAATCTATGAAGCATTTGGACAACTATAAAGCTAAACTCAATCGTCATGTGCGTTCACAAAAAAATTATACAGTTAGATTGCTCACTAAGCATGATATCGCATTCTGACCTACTCAATTTGATGGTTACTCAAAATTACTATAAAAAACCTCTTGGGGTTTGTCCTTGGATCAATCTAAGAACACTATATGTTTCTACTGTCAAATTATTTGAATCCTTACTAACTTAAATGATCACCTATATTGTCTAAGACTCTTGTTGGTATACATATATGATCACCTAGCAAATCCCTTAATATCAATCTAGGACTCTTGTTGGTACACATATATGATCACCTATCCAATCCCTTAATATCCTTGCACTTAGACTTGTGATAAGCTCGAAAATGAGCCGTTACTCCGAACCTATGACATGTTAAATAATCGTGATATTAAGGTAGGAGGGATTTTGATGTACAGGATGCTATATCAATAAAGTCATGTAGAGGATGTGATATTGAAAATTCTAGTCTAACCATGCGATTGCCACATGTCATCGTAGAATTGATGTGCTAAATCTCTATGTCAAAACAGGGAATGGGTCATGTGTCAGCATAGGATGGGTCATATTTATCATCTTCCATCTCACTCATTAATTATATATATGGATTTATATTTAGGGGAACCAATGCCAATTGAAATTTCAGCCACTATCTCCAACCATCATTTCAGTAAAAAAAAAAAAAAAAAAGAATACAGAATTAACTACAATCTATTACCAAAAGAAAAACTACAATCTACAGTATATAAAAAAAGATTTCCTATCTCTAAAAAAGGTTAAGCTTAAAAAGGCTCGATCAACAGCAGTGACCGCGCCAATTCCATGGCAGTACGAGTCTGAATCGATCAACGAGTACCCCCGAAGGATACCAAACTTCCCACAAGAGCACAAGCTACGGAATCTCTGCGATTAGCGTGGGTCACACGGCATTCCTCCTTGGCCGCACGCAGATCATGCCAACACACTCGTCCCGATGATTTCGCCAGCAGAAGCTTCCCATGGCAGGGGTGCAGCGGCGACAACCGAATCCAAATTCCTCGGGGACACATGCAGTACAGATGTACTCGTCCGTACTTCTTTACCCAGACGCGACTTGCCGCGTCCATCACCTTTATCTCGACGCCGTCGCGCGCGAAAGTGAAGCTAAAGCTGCCTTCCAGCTCCACCGGGCTTCTTGGGGTATATCCGCTCGTAGCCACGAGGAAGGGGATCACCGTGAGCTTCTCGCTCTCGACATCGAATGAGAACATCTTGTCCTCGCGACGATTGATCCAGTACATGACGCCGTCCACCACGATGGCACCTTGCAGATCCTGAATTGTGTCGACATCGTCGACGTGCTTCCAGCAGTCTGTGCCCGCGGTGAGCACCATGAATCCTCTGCCCCGCCGGTCCTGCGACAAGTCATGGATCCATATCACCTTGTACTCCCTCGTCGTCACGAGATAAATATCTGTATTATCATCCATTGAAATAAATCGATAAGATTCGATCCTATTAGGTCTAGACAATCTTATTTTTTTTTACATGAAGAAATAAGGAAACCATTGTAATTGTTAGAAATACTAAGCCCACTAAAGGCACAAAAATAGAGGGTAAGCTGGGATCTGTCATAGAATAGGTGCCTCAATTTAATATTTCTATCTGTTTTAATATTTCTATCTAGGGCAAAACCCAAGCACACAGCTTTCGGACAAAAGGCGATCGATCGTCTGGAGCAGCCATGGGAGGGACAAAGGCGTTCAGAGTCGGGTTGAGCAAATGCACTTCCAACTTTGTTGTGTTAGATTATGTGATCCTATTTAATTAGGTAAGATATATTATAGATATGATTGGATTTTGATTATGGTTATTGGCCAATAAAAAGAAGTCCATGTTAAAGTAGGATTCCCGAGGAGATAACCTTGATGGGAGAAACTCTGCTAATAACTTATCCTAGACCCTTTGCTCTCGCCTATAAATAGACAGGGACCTCTAGGGGCTAAGTGTGCATCTGAGTAGCATCTCAAAGAATTGAGATATTAAGGTTTTTCTCTCAATCTCCTTCACCCCTAATCCCCTAATCCATGAATCTAGGTGGTCTTGTGAAAAGATAGGAAGAGAGAAGAAGGATCTAGTTCTCCTTGCAGATTGATATTTCAGATCCGAAGATGAAGTGATTGTAGATCAGATAAGGTTTATTCTTATGAAAAACAAGAAAGGTACGTATCGTAATATTGTTACATCCAATTTATTTTATTTCAATCTTGGCATAAAAGTTTTTTCGCATTACAAATAGCATGATTATAGATTTTATGCTAACAATTGGTATCAGAGCTAGGTTCTTGATATCAAATATATTAGATCTATTATTTTTGTTTATGATGCCTGAATGATTCGTCGGATATTATTGATATGTTTTTTCTATATGATTTGCTCTATTACTTATTATGAGCAATGTATAATTTTATGTTTGATCGATGAATTTACTGTTTACTATCATCGATGTTATTGAGACAATCATCTCTGTTGATCGTTGTCGACGAAGGGCTGTGTACCACCCCACAACCGCGCATCACGGTTGTGCGCGGGTAGAGGTTTGCTTGCGAGCGGTGGCAGCACCACGGGCATCCCGTACCACTTGTGAACACGGTGACCGTGGAAAGCGACGGTTGCACCCCGTATGAAAGTGGCGGCCGCCCTCACGCATAATGGTGGCGCCCGCATGGCGATGGAAGAAGGGCAATGGTCGCGGATGATGGTGGGCAACCGCCGCCCCCCCATGCACAAAGGGCAACGGCAGCGACCGTGCCAAGGCGGCGGCCAAGCGCGGGCAGAAACCGCCATAGCGGTCGCGCATGGGCAGGTACCGTCGCGAACGTCAGCGTCGTCGGCAACAAACCGCCCGCCAACCATGCGCCATCCGCAGCAAAAGAAAGGTCAGAGTGGTCGCGTCGCGAGTAGTGGCGACATCGCGACCAACGTCGGGCTACGCGGCTTGTAGCAGCAAATAGCACCGCGACGTAGCCCCTTAGCGTCGTCGTGAGCAGCGACAGCGCTGCACGCACAGGCAATAATGGCAAGGCAGATTAGGGTTTTTGGCATAATTACGATTTTGACCTCGAGGCTAGGGTTTTGTAAAATTACAGTTCTGCCGTTTGTAAATTTCGTAATTCATGTTTATGTTATGTTAACTTATTTATAATTTTACCCACGGGTCTAATTTTTATCAAATTATAATTTTGTCATTCATAAATTGTATATTTTCGATTTATATCCCATCAAATATTTACAGTTTTATCATTATGAAAATGAGAAATTTGGTTTATATTCTCAATTATAAAATTGATAAATATGATTTATTATAATTATGATTGAATTTAATCATGATTATATTTTGGTTATTTGATTGGATTTAATTTTTGATTAAAAAAAAATAAATTATGGTTTACTTTATAGTTTTCTCATATGGATTATTGATTATACATATGATAAATAAAATCCAATTATTGTTCTTGATATTTATTTAGTTATTCACATGTATATATTTGAAATTGTGAAATAATATTTACCTTTCACATGAAGGCATGATTTATATATTATCATGATTATGATATAAGTTTTCTTTTGCTGATTAATGTTCAATAATTATTATGATTATTATTTTATTATTGAATTACTTAGCATTAATGTTTAATAATTATTATAGTTGTTATTTTATTATTTAACTGCTTAGCGTTAATGTTCAATAATTATTATGGTTATTATTCTATTATTGAACTGCTTAGTATAAATTAAAGAAATTTGATGAATATTATTTGTGATTCATCTCCTTAAGTTTCATCTGAGTTGTAGCTACCAAAGTGGCCTTGGATGATAAACTTTTCTGATATGAATTACAATAAATGTCTTATCATTTATAGGACATTTTAGATTGTATTTTATATTTTTATATTGGTCATACAGCCACCAAAGTGACCTGAACCGATAATTTATAAAATACATTATGAAATTAGTCATAAATGATATTAAATAAAAATAATATTCATAATGACAGTATGAATCAAGATAAAAAAAATTTAGTGAATATTATTTATAATTTATCTTCCTAAGTTTTATCTGATTGGTAGTACCAAAGTAGCTTGAGATGATAGGCTTATGAGATATGAATTACAACAAAGTTCATATCATTCATGGGATATTTTAGATTGTATTTTATCTTTTTGTATTGGTCTTACAGCCACCAAAGTGACCTGGACCAATAATCTATAAAATATATTATGGAATTCATCCTAAATGATATTAAATAAAATAATATTTATGATGGCATATATAATTATAAGATTTAGATAATCCTAAAGGAAAATCTATTTCAAATAATTATGTGATGGGATAGGATGATACTGTTTTGGATATTCTTGCATTTAGGGTTGTATACTCAAAGGTAATAATACTATTTTACAAGAATGGTATCAGTCCTCTATAAGTGATCTTGAGTGAACACTAGATATGTCAATATTTCACCCAAAGGTAAAATATAGATGATATCAATAGTTTATCATATTTTAAAAAATCAAAGCATTAATGTTATATTATCACTGTGACACTTCCTTTATTGTGTTTTTGTAAATGTCCCTATACTTTCTAAAATAAATGGCTTGAGCATATACAAGTTGTATTGAGTAAGTGAGACATTGATCATATTAATTGAACAGAACATAATCTTAATTACTGAAAGTTCTAAGGTGATTGATCAAGAAAGGTATGAAATACTCAATTTTATAATACTTAGACTTAAGTACAGTTGACATTTTAAAATGATAATATTTGATGAATTCAAGATTATATCCTCAAAATAAATTATAAAGCTGTAAGCTCAAGACTCATAATATTTTGAGTACTATTCAAGGAGTAGGTAACACTAAAATAAGGATGAAGCGTAAGTCCACGTGAGTTTATAATTGCTATATAAATTCATAAAAGAATATCTTCATAATAAAGTGTTACTTTTGTAGCAAATAAAGTTCTGTAAAGAAGAAATATACTATAAGATTTAATTTGAAATGAAAAAGGTATAAATATAACCTTTATATGGTTCAAATAAAATATAATAGATATTATTGATGGATTAATTTGATGCTTCATCATATGTTACCAATAATAGATATTTATTCAAATAAAAAGAAAAATGAAGTGGGATAAAACCAAAAGAGAATGAGATATTTTTCATTATAGGGAATCATCTTAAAATGAAAGCAATATTAGTTTGCATTTATCACTTATATCTAAAGATGATTCAATTTGATAAATCTTAAGAATCCATGTTGTGTTCTTATAATTATAGGAATTTGAGTTCTTTACCTAGAATTGTTATAATATTATTTCCCTTTTGGTGGTTGTAAACTTACTTTGGTTCAATAAAATTAACCTTTGAATTATGTATAATAGTCTATACAGAATTAATATGAATTATAAGTTTACAATGATTTTATAATTAAATATTGAAGTGAAATGTAGTTTTATAAATTTCTTGAGGTTATGTTTATCACTATATGCTTTTGTCTCATTGAAGAGAGATATTTTATCACCATATAAATAATTTGTTGAGATATAATTATATATATCTAATTCTTGTAAAGTCTATGACTATTTACACTCTTGAAGTGTATATAAATGAAGTTGATAAATAATTAGATAGAAAAGTCAAGATCATCATATCTGACAAGGGTGATAAATTTTATGGTATTTATAATGAACCCAATTATAATTCTTTTGTTAGATTCTTAAAAAAAGAAGGTATATGATTTATCAGATGTATTACAGTAGAATATGATTGCTGAAAGATATCATCATACATTATAGATATGGTTAAGAGTAATGATAAATTATTCTTTTGTACCCAAATCAATGTAAGAAGAAGCTCCAAGGATAACTATGTATATCTTGAATGGTATTCCTAGTAAATAAATTACATGACTTTTTTTAAATTATGAAATGATAGGAAATCTGACTTAAGATATTTACATATTTGATATTGTCATATGGAGATAAGGATCTTCAACTCACATAAAAGAAAATTAGATTTAATAATTATTTCTGAATATTTTATTATCTATTCAGAAAAATTTAAAGGGGTATATATTTTTTTGCTCTAATAATAGTACGAGGATAATTAAATCTAGTAACATAAGATTCCTATAAAATAGCAAATCAGTGGGAGAGAAAATCTTAAAATTTAATTTTGATATAAAGGAGATACAAGTTAATACTTTTTTATTATTCGAGAGATTATTGTTACTCAAATTGTTACGGTAAGTAACTTTTTAAGCCGTATTCCTGGCCGACGCCATGATTCCGGGGTCCCGGAAGTCGGGATCTCGGGCGACGCCCCTCGGGTCTCCCCGGCAAATGAAAGCACCGTGGTTTGGGATCGGTCGTTCGGGTCGGCAGGTCGGGCGGTTCGGGTCGGCAGTCGACGGTTCGGGTCGGCAGTCGGCGATTCGGTCGGAGGAAGCTCCGCTAAAGACCGGAAGAGGCGACACCGCCTTCGCGACCGATTGGTGGGGCGGGGGGCTCGGCCCGACCCCTTTGACGATCAAGTTAGCGATGATGTGGAGGGGGTTTAGGAGGAGGAGAAACCTCCGTGTGTTGGGTGTGTGTTCCGCCTGTCCCCTTTTGTTTGGGACTTGGGGGTATTTATAGATGAGCTTGGGTGTTACCTGACGTGCCCGTTTGCAGGGACAGGACAATACCGCACGTTGCGTCAGACATTGCCACTGGGGTCGCGTGGAGAACCGGGCTGCCGCAAGGTATGGGCGAGCCTCGGTCGATGTGCTCCTGTGCCTCGACCGAGCGCACGAGGTCAAAGCTGAGGTGGTTGGCTGAGGGCTGGTGACGTCGGCAAATGTCGAGTCTGCGTCAGTGCTTGCCTCCTCGGGCAGTGTGTCTACCTGGCGTGCTGACGTGGCGCGTTGCCATTTTTGTCACTATCATATTCCCCCCCCGAAAGGAGCTATGCGTCGGTTGTCACGTAGGGGAAGTCCGATGCATGGCTTCTGTCTCCGTGTAGGCGGGTCGCGGTGGACGCAGCCGTGGAGATCGGAGTCGGGGGGGCGAGGAGCACGACGTGGGCGGTGAACCCGTCGGCAAGCGTCCCGAGCGAGGGGTCGAGCAACACGACAAAGGGGTGAACCGCCAGGTGTGTGCCTCGGAGGCAAGGGGACGAGGAGCACGACATTACGTGGGGTGACCGCTTGAGTGTGGTCTCGGGATGGCGAGAGCCAAGGGGCCGAGGAACACAAAGACAAAGGGGTGACCGCAGGTGTCTCGGGATGGCGTAGAGCCGAGGGCCGAGGAACACAACACAGGCCGGGTGACCGCGCAGGTGTCTCGGGATGGCGTAGAGCGAGGGCCGAGGAACACAGCACAGGCGGGGTGACCGCGCAGGTGTGGTCTCGGGGTTTATGGAGTCGAGGGGCACGACGCGGGCGTACTGGCGGCACTGGTCTCTCTCGGGAGCATGGAGCCAAAGAGCACGACGCAGGCGGGGTGACCGCGCAGGCGTGGTCGCGAGGGTCATGCGACCGAGTAGCACGATCAGGTGGGCAGGACGCGAGGACGCAGCTTCGGGCACCACGCAGCCGAGGAACACGACCAAACTTAACCATAAAGTATCGCTCAATAATTATATAGCTGAAATGGTCAATGAAGCATAATCTGGTAATGACATGATCTACTTTGTCAATAAAACATCCTCAATAATGGTACTATCAAATTTGAACATGAAACATCATTCAACAATGACATGACATGATTAAAGTTGGTCACGAAGTATCTCCTAATAATATAATTGAATCTAGTCATGAAGCATCTGATGATGATGATGTGATCAAATTAATCTATGAAGCATTTGGACAACTATAAAGCTAAACTCAATCGTCATGTGCGTTCACAAAAAAATTATACAGTTAGATTGCTCACTAAGCATGATATCGCATTCTGACCTACTCAATTTGATGGTTACTCAAAATTACTATAAAAAACCTCTTGGGGTTTGTCCTTGGATCAATCTAAGAACACTATATGTTTCTACTTTCAAATTATTTGAATCCTTACTAACTTAAATGATCACCTATATTGTCTAAGACTCTTGTTGGTATACATATATGATCACCTAGCAAATCCCTTAATATCAATCTAGGACTCTTGTTGGTACACATATATGATCACCTATCCAATCCCTTAATATCCTTGCACTTAGACTTGTGATAAGCCCGAAAATGAGCCGTTACTCCGAACCTATGACATGTTAAATAATCATGATATTAAGGTAGGAGGGATTTTGATGTACAGGATGCTATATCAATAAAGTCATGTAGAGGATGTGATATTGAAAATTCTAGTCTAACCATGCGATTGCCACATGTCATCGTAGAATTGATGTGCTAAATCTCTATGTCAAAACAGGGAATGGGTCATGTGTCAGCATAGGATGGGTCATATTTATCATCTTCCATCTCACTCATTAATTATATATATGGATTTATATTTAGGGGAACCAATGCCAATTGAAATTTCAGCCACTATCTCCAACCATCATTTCAGTAAAAAAAAAAAAAAAAGTGAATACAGAATTAACTACAATCCACTACCAAAAGAAAAACTACAATCTACAGTATATAAAAAAAGATTTCCTATCTCTAAAAAAGGTTAAGCTTAAAAAGGCTCGATCAACAGCAGTGACCGCGCCAATTCCATGGCAGTACGAGTCTGAATCGATCAACGAGTACCCCCGAAGGATACCAAACTTCCCACAAGAGCACAAGCTACGGAATCTCTGCGATTAGCGTGGGTCACACGGCATTCCTCCTTGGCCGCACGCAGATCATGCCAACACACTCGTCCCGATGATTTCGCCAGCAGAAGCTTCCCTTGGCAGGGGTGCAGCGGCGACAACCGAATCCAAATTCCTCGGGGACACATGCAGTACAGATGTACTCGTCCGTACTTCTTTACCCAGACGCGACTTGCCGCGTCCATCACCTTTATCTCGACGCCGTCGCGCGCGAAAGTGAAGCTAAAGCTGCCTTCCAGCTCCACCAGGCTTCTTGGGGTATATCCGCTCGTAGCCACGAGGAAGGGGATCACCGTGAGCTTCTCGCTCTCGAGATCGAATGAGAACATCTTGTCCTCGCGACGATTGATCCAGTACATGACGCCGTCCACCACGATGGCACCTTGCAGATCCTGAATTGTGTCGACATCGTCGACGTGCTTCCAGCAGTCTGTGCCCGCGGTGAGCACCGTGAATCCTCTGCCCCGCCGGTCCTGCGACAAGTCATGGATCCATATCACCTTGTACTCCCTCGTCGTCACGAGATAAATATCTGTATTATCATCCATTGAAATAAATCGATAAGATTCGATCCTATTAGGTCTAGACAATCTTATTTTTTTTTACATGAAGAAATAAGGAAACCATTGTAATTGTTAGAAATACTAAGCCCACTAAAGGCACAAAAATAGAGGGTAAGCTGGGATCTGTCATAGAATAGGTGCCTCAATTTAATATTTCTATCTGTTTTAATATTTCTATCTAGGGCAAAACCCAAGCACACAGCTCGGACAAAGGCGATCGATCGTCTGGAGCAGCCATGGGAGGGACAGGCGTTCCAGAGTCGTCGGGTTGAGCAGCTGCACTTCGCCAACTTTGTTGTGTTAGATTATGTGATCCTATTTAATTAGGTAAGATATATTATAGATATGATTGGATTTTGATTATGGTTATTGGCCAATAAAAAAGAAGTCCATGTTAAAGTAGGATTCCTGAGGAGATAACCTTGATGGGAGAAACCCTGCTAATAACTTATCCTAGACCCTTTGCTCTCGCCTATAAATAGACAGGACCTCTAGGGGCTAAGTGTGCATCTGAGTAGCATCTCAGCAATTGAGATATTAAGGTTTTTCTCTCAATCTCCTTCACCCCTAATCCCCTAATCCATGAATCTAGGTGGTCTTGTGAAAAGATAGGAAGAGAGAAGAAGGATCTAGTTCTCCTTGCAGATTGATATTTCAGATCCGAAGATGAAGTGATTGTAGATCAGATAAGGTTTATTCTTATGAAAAACAAGAAAGGTACGCATCGTAATATTGTTACATCCAATTTATTTTATTTCAATCTTGGCATAAACGTTTTTTCGCATTACAAATAGCATGATTATAGATTTTATGCTAACAATTGGTATCAGAGCTAGGTTCTTGATATCAAATATATTAGATCTATTATTTTTGTTTATGATGCCTGAATGATTTGTCGGATATTATTGATATGTTTTTTCTATATGATTTGCTCTATTACTTATTATGAGCAATGTATAATTTTATGTTTGATCGATGAATTTACTGTTTACTATCATCGATGTTATTTAGACAATCATCTCTGTTGATCGTTGTCGACGAAGGGCTGTGTACCACCCCACAACCGCGCATCACGGTTGTGCGCGGGTAGAGGTTTGCTTGCGAGCGGTGGCAGCACCACGGGCATCCCGTACCACTTGTGAACACGGTGACCGTGGAAAGCGACGGTTGCACCCCGTGTGAAAGTGGCGGCCGCCCTCACGCATAATGGTGGCGCCCGCAGAAGGCGACTGTGGAAGGGCAATGGCCGCAGATGGCGGCAACTGCTGCCCCCGTGCACAAAGGGCAACGGCAGCGACCGTGCCAAGGCGGCGGCCAAGCGCGGGTAGAAACTGCCATAGCGGTCGTGCATGGGCAGGTACCGTCGCAATGGCCGCGTGCTGGCAACAACCGCTACCCAACCATGCGCGCCATCCGCAGGCAAGAAAGGCCGTAGCGGCCGCGCGCGAGTAGTGGCAGCATCGCACGCAACGTCGGAGCGACTGCGCGCGAGCAGCGATAGCACCGCACGTAGCCCTACAGCGGTCGTGCGTGAGCAGCGACAGCGCTGCACGCACAGGCAACAATGGCAAGGCAGATTAGGTTTTTTGGCATAATTACGATTTTGACCTCGAGGCTAGGTTTTGTAAAATTACAGTTCTGCCGTTTGTAAATTTCGTAATTCATGTTTATGTTATGTTAACTTATTTACAATTTTACCCACGGGTCTAATTTTTATCAAATTATAATTTTGTCATTCATAAATTGTATATTTTCGATTTATATCCCAACAAATATTTACAGTTTTATCATTATGAAAATGAAAAATTTGGTTTATATTCTCAATTATAAAATTGATAAATATGATTTATTATAATTATGATTGAATTTAATCATGATTATATTTTGGTTATTTGATTGGATTTAATTTTTGATTAAAAAATATAAATTATGGTTTACTTTATAGTTTTCTCATATGGATTATTGATTATACATATGATAAATAAAATCCAATTATTGTTCTTGATATTTATTTAGTTATTCACGTGTATATATTTGAAATTGTGAAATAATATTTACCTTTCACATGAAGGCATGATTTATATATTATCATGATTATCATATAAGTTTTCTTTTGCTGATTAATGTTCAATAATTATTATGATTATTATTTTATTATTGAATTACTTAGCATTAATGTTCAATAATTATTATAGTTGTTATTTTATTATTTAACTGCTTAGCGTTAATGTTCAATAATTATTATGGTTATTATTCTATTATTGAACTGCTTAGTATAAATTAAAGAAATTTGATGAATATTATTTGTGATTCATCTCCTTAAGTTTCATCTGACTTGTAGCTGCCAAAGTGGCCTTGGATGATAAACTTTTCTGATATGAATTACAATAAATGTCTTATCATTTATAGGACATTTTAGATTGTATTTTATATTTTTATATTGGTCATACAGCAACCAAAGTGACCTGAACCGATAATTTATAAAATACATTATGAAATTAGTCATAAATGATATTAAATAAAAATAATATTCATAATGACAGTATGAATCAAGATAAAAAATTTAGTGAATATTATTTATAATTTATCTTCCTAAGTTTTATCTGATTGGTAGTACCAAAGTAGCTTGAGATGATAGGCTTATGAGATATGAATTACAACAAAGTTCATATCATTCATGGGATATTTTAGTTTTATCTTTTTGTATTGGTCTTACAGCCACCAAAGTGACCTGGACCAATAATCTATAAAATATATTATGGAATTCATCCTAAATGATATTAAATAAAATAATATTTATGATGGCATATATAATTATAAGATTTAGATAATCCCAAAGGAAAATCTATTTCAAATAATTATGTGATGGGATAGGATGATACTGTTTTGGATATTCTTGCATTTAGGGTTATATACTCAAAGGTAATAATACTATTCTACAAGAATGGTATCAGTTCTCTATAAGTGATCTTGAGTGAACACTAGATATGTCAATATTTCACCCAAAGGTGAAATATAGATGATATCAATAGTTTATCATATTTTAAAAAAATCAAAGCATTAATGTTATATTATTACTGTGACACTTCCTTTATTGTGTTTTTGTAAATGTTCCTATACTTTCTAAAATAAATGGCTTGAGCATATACAAGTTGTATTGAGTAAGTGAGACATTGATCATATTAATTGAACAGAACATAATCTTAATTACTGAAAGTTCTAAGGTGATTGATCAAGAAAGGTATGAAATACTCAATTTTATAATACTTAGACTTAAGTACAGTTGATATTTTAAAATGATAATATTTGATGAATTCAAGATTATATCCTCAAAAAAAATTATAAAGCTGCAAGCTCAAGACTCGTAATATTTTGAGTACTATTCAAGGAGTAGGTAACACTAAAATAAGGATGAAGCGTAAGTCCACGTGAGTTTATAATTGCTATATAAACTCATAAAAGAATATCTTCATAATAAAGTGTTACTTTTGTAGCAAATAAAGTTATGTGAAGAAGAAATATACTATAAGATTTGATTTGAAATGAAAAAGGTATAAATATAACCTTTATATGGTTCAAATAAAATATAATAGATATTATTGATGGAGTAATTTGATGCTTCATCATATGTTACCAATAATAGATATTTATTCAAATAAAAAGAAAAATGAAGTGGGATAAAACCAAAAGAGAATGAGATATTTTTCATTATAGGGAATCATCTTAAAATGAAAGCAATATTAGTTTGTATTTATCACTTATATCTAAAGATGATTCAATTTGATAAATCTTAAGAATCCATGTTGTGTTCTTATAATTATAGGAATTTGAGTTCTTTACCTTGAATTGTTATAATATTATTTCCCTTTTGGTGGTTGTAAACTTACTTTGGTTCAATAAAATTAACCTTGGAATTTTGTATAATAGTCTATACAGAATTAATATGAATTATAAGTTTACAATGATTTTATAATGAAATATTGAAGTGAAATGTAGTTTTATAAATTCCTTGAGGTTATGTTTATCACTATATGCTTTTGTCTCATTAAAGAGAGATATTTTATCACCATATAAATAATCTATTGAGATATAATTATATATATCTAATTCTTGTAAAGTCTATGATTATTTACACTCTTAAAGTGTATATAAATGAAGTTGATAAATAATTAGATAGAAAAGTCAAGATCATCATATCTGACAAGGGTGATAAATTTTATGGTATTTATAATGAACCCAATTATAATTCTTTTGTTAGATTCTTAAAAAAACAAGGTATATGATTTATCAGATGTATTACAGTAGAATATGATTGCTGAAAGATATCATCATACATTATAGATATGGTTAACAGTAATGATAAATTATTCTTTTGTACCCAAATCAATGTAAGAAGAAACTCCAAGGATAACTATGTATATCTTGAATGGTATTCCTAGTAAGTAAATTACATGACTTTTTTTAAGTTATGAAATGATAGGAAACCTGACTTAAGATATTTACATATTTGATATTGTCATATGGAGATAAGGATCTTCAACTCACATAAAAGAAAATTAGATTTCTGAATATTTTATTATCTATTCAGAAAAATTTAAAGGGGTATATATTTTTTTGCTCTAATAATAGTACGAGGATAATTAAATCTAGTAACATAAGATTCCTATAAAATAGCAAATCAGTGGGAGAGAAAATCTTAAAATTTAATTTTGATATAAAGGAGATACAAGTTAATACTCTTTTATTATTCGAGAGATTATTGTTACTCAAATTGTTACGGTAAGTAACTTTTTAAGCCGTGGCCTCGGGGCCGACGCGGTTGGTTCTCGGGTCCGGAAGTCGGGGATCTCGGGCGACGTCCCTCGGGGTCTCCCGGCAGCCGAGCACCGTGGTTTGGGATCGGTCGTTCGGGTCGGCAGGTCGGCGGTTCGGGTCGGCAGGTCGACGGTTCGGGTCGGCAGGTCGGCGATTCGGGTCGGGAGGAAGCTCCGCCGCAGCACCGGGAAGAGGCGACACCGTCTTCGCACCTGCACACAGGTCGGGCCGGGGGCTCGGCCCGACCCCTCCGACGATCAAGTTAGCGATGATGTGGAGGGGGTTTAGGAGGAGGAGAAACCTCCGTGTGTTGAGTGTGTGTTCCGCCTGTCCCCTTTTGTTTGGGACTTGGGGGTATTTATAGATGAGCTTGGGTGTTACCTGACGTGCCCGTTTGCAGGGGCAGGACAATACCGCACGTGGCGTCTGACATTGCCACTGGGGTCGCGTGGAGAACCGGGCTGCCGCAGGGTATGGGCGAGCCTCGGTCGATGTGCTCCTGTGCCTCGACCGAGCGCACGAGGTCAAAGCTGAGGTGGTTGGCTGAGGGCTGGTGACGTCGGCAAATGTCGAGTCTGCGTCAGTGCTTGCCTCCTCGGGCAGTGTGTCTACCTGGCGTGCTGACGTGGCGCGTTGCCATTTTTGTCACTATCATATTCCCCCCCCGAAAGGAGCTATGCGTCGGTTGTCACGTAGGGGAAGTCCGATGCATGGCTTCTGTCTCCAGGTAGGCTGGCTGTGTGGACGCAGTTTCGGGGAGATCGGAGCCGCGGGGGCGAGGAGCACGACGCAGGCGGGTGAACCGCGCAGGCGCGTCCCGGGAGCCGGGGGCCGAGCAACACGACAGGCGGGTGAACCGCGCAAGTGTGCCTCGGGGGCAAGGGGGCCGAGGAGCACGACACAGGCGGGGTGACCGCGCAGGTGTGGTCTCGGGATGGCGTAGAGCCAAGGGCCGAGGAACACAACCTGAGGCAAAGGGTGACCGCGGGTGTGTCTCGGGATGGCGAGAAATCGAGGGGCCGAGGAACACAACACAAAGGCGACCGCCGCAGGTGTCTCGGGATGTCGTAGAGCCGAGGGCCGAGGAACACAGCACAGGCGGGGTGACCGCGCAGGTGTCTCGGGATGGCACAGAGCCGAGGGCCGAGGAGCACAACGCAGGCGGGGTGACCGCGCAGGTGTGGTCTCGGGGTTTATGGAGCCGAGGGGCACGACGCGGGAGTACTGGCGGCACTGGTCTCTCTCGGGAGCATGGAGCCAAGGAGCATGATCAGGCGGGCAGGACGCGAGGACGCAGCTTCGGGCACCACGCGGCCGAGGAACACGACATGCGGTCGGGCTGCGCCGAGGTGGATTTCGGTAGAGATTGGCCGAGGTGCTCGGTGCAGGCAAGCTGCGACCGAGGGGCGAGACCCAGGTGGGTGGGCCGCCCTGAGGCGGACTCGGCGGTGAATATGGCCGAGGAGTCCGGTGCGGAAAGGCTGGCCGCGCAGACGTGTCTCGGGGTTTATGGAGCCGAGGGGCACGACGCGGGCGTACTGGCGGCACTGGTCTGTCTCGGGAACATGGAGCCAAGGAGCACGACGCAGGCGGGGTGACCGCGCAGGCGTGGTCGCGAGGGCCATGCGACCGAGTAGCACGATCAGGCGGGCAGGACGCGAGGACGCGGCTTCGGGCACCATGCGGCCGAGGTACACGACAGAGGCGGACAGGCCGCGCCGAGGTAGATCTCGGTAGTGATTGGCCGAGGTGCTCGGCGTAGGCAAGCTGCGACCGAGGGACATCGCTCGGAGGGGCAGGCCGCTCTGAGGGCAGAGTGTAGCCGAGGAGTTCGGCGCAGGCAAGCTGTGACCGAGGGGCGAGACCCAGGTGGGTGGGCCGCCCTGAGGCGGACTCGGCGGTGAATATGGCCGAGGGGTTCGGCGCAGGCAAGCTGCGACCGAGGGGCGAGACCCAGGTGGGTGGGCTGCCCTGAGGCGGACTCGGCGGTGAATATGGCCGAGGAGTCCGGTGCGAAAGGCTAGCCGCGCAGACGTGTCTCGGGGTTTATGGAGCCGAGGGGCACGACGCGGGCGTACTGGTGGCACTGGTCTGTCTCGGGAACATGGAGCCAAGGAGCACGACGCAGGCGGGGTAACCGCGCAGGCGTGGTCGCGAGGGCCATGCGAATCGAAAAAGCACGATCAGCGGGCGACGGCGAGGACGCCCCGGGCACCATCGGCGAGGTACACCACGACAGAGGCGGACAGGCCACGCCGAGGTAGATCTCGGTAGTGATTGGCCGAGGTGCTCGGCATAGGCAAGCTACGTCCGAGGGACATCGCTCGGAGGGGCAGGCCGCTCTGAGGGCAGAGTGTGGCCGAGGGGTTCGGCGCAAGCAAGCTGCGACCGAGGGGCGAGACCCAGGTGGGTGGGCCGCCCTGAGGCGGACTCAGCGGTGAATATGGCCGAGGGGTTCGGCGCAGGCAAGCTGCGACCGAGGGGCGAGACCCAGGTGGGTGGGCATGAGGCGGACTTCGGCAATGAATATGGCCGAGGAGTTCGGGTCTGCGAAAAGGCTGGCCGCAGAGACGTGTCTTAAGGGGTTTATGGAGCCGAGGGGCACGACGCAACAGCGCATCTTGGCAGACCGGTCCGTCTCCTGAACATGGAGCCAAGGAGCACGACGCAGGCAGGTAACCACGCCAGCGTGGTCGCTAGGGCCATCTAATCGGTAAGCACGATCAGCGGGCGGACGCCGAGGACGCCGGCCGGGCACCATCTGCGTCGAGGTATTACCTGACAGGCGAGGCAGGCCGCCGAGGTAGATCTCGGCAATGATTGGCGAGGTGCTCGGCCCTAGGCAAGCTCGCCACCGAGGGACATCGCCGAGGGGCAGGCCGCTCTGAGGGCTAGAGTGTGGCCGAGGGGTTCGGCAGAGAGGGGCCCGAATCGCATAGCGCTTCTCGGAAACATGGTGCCAAGGAGCACGACGCAGTGGGCAGGCCGCAAAAGTCTGTCCTCGGGAACATGGGGCCAAAGGAACACTGCTTGAGCGGGTGACCGCCACAGTGTGGTCTCGGGATGGCGTGAGTCGAGGGTCGAGGAGCACAACGCAGGGGGGTGACCGCCAGCAGGTGTGATCTCGGGATGGCATAGAGCCGAGGGCGAGGAGCACAACGCAGCGGCGGCCAGACTAGGCAAGAGCGTGTTCAAAGGGGCCATCTTGGTCGAAGTAGCATGATCGTCGTCGTCACCGACCCGCGACAAAGGTCGCGAGGACCATCTTGAAGTAGCAGACGCACCAGGCCGAGGGGTAGGGCTCGGGCGAGAGAACTTCGGTGGGCAGACCCGGCAAATGTGAACTTCGACGATAAAGGGCCGAAGCTTCAGTATGAGGCAGGCTGCGACCGAGTGACACCACTCAAGTGGCAAAAGCCGTTCAGGGGAGCTTCCGCAAGATGTGGGCGAAGTCGTCGCGAATAATGCAAAAAAGTGGGGTTAGGGCTGAAGCTAACCGTGAGCCGAGAGGCGATCAGCAAACATGGAGCTTTAAACTTGGAAGAGACCGAGGAAGGGCTAGATTCCCCGCATGAGGGTTACGCCGAATAGCAAATGGGGGCGCTTGACCACCATACGGGGGCCCGTCGCCCAGAGTCACTCCTCTTCCTTCCCCGATGCCCCAAGCTTCCGCCTCGATGTACCGGTTGGCTCGTTGGAGCATATCTGGTACTGTGGTGGGGGGTCGCTCTATGAGGGACCAACAGAGTCTGGAAGGTCGCAAGCTTACCATGAACGCCTGCACCAACAGAGAGGGGTGAGTATCCGGTAAGCTCCGGATTTGCGCGGTAAAGTGATCCACGAAGCATGAGAGGGGCTCGTCCTCTCTTTGTTTGAGTCCGAGGAGTAGTGCCGCGGAGGGCCTCGGCCGGGCATGGGCTGCGAAGTGGAGCTCGAAGTCCTTGGCGAGTTGGCCGAAGGAACTGATTGTTCCAGTCTTCAGGCCGGCGTACCACGTGTGGGCTGGACCCCTGAGGGTTGTGGGAAACGCCCTGCACATTAAAGCGTCAAACATTCCATGCAGCGCCAATTGGGCACGGAAAGCGGCGACATGACCTGCTGGGTCAGTGGCGCCGTCGTATGCGTCCAGAGAAGGGAGCTGGAAGTTCGGGGGAACGACGAGATCTCGTATCTCTGGTGCGAATGGAGATCCTTGGTGTGAGTCCACCCCAAGCTCTCCCTCTGAGTTGCGAAACTCCTTCTCCAGTTCGTCGAGCCGCTGACTGAGAAGACATAGCTGGGCTCGCAGGGAGTCTGTTGATTCCGAAGATAACACCTCGGGCTTCGGGTGGCCGCTCGGGTTTGTCCTTGCTGGATCCCCGAGTGGGGGTGTCGGTTGGGAGATGAGCGGGATGATGGTTTGCACCATATCCGTCAGAGTTCGGACTTGACGGGCGAGGTCGTGAAAGGCCTCGGACGACACCGGCAAGGGGACGCTCGGAGCGCCCTCGGGCGGAAGCGGATCCAGATTGTCGACTGAACGCCAGCCGCGTTCAGGGGTCGCGGGGAGGTCGTCAGGATCAACCTGAGGATCCCTCGACATTCGGGCCCTCCTTCTAGCGCTAATCTGTTACGGTAAGTAACTTTTTAAGCCGTGGCCTCGGGGCCGACGCGGCTGGTTCTGGGGTCCGGAAGTCAGGGATCTCGGGCGACGTCCCTCGGGGTCTCCCGGCAGCCGAGCACCATGGTTTGGGATCGGTCGTTCGGGTCGGCAGGTCGGCGGTTCGAGTCGGCAGGTCGACGGTTCGGGTCGGCAGGTCGGCGATTCGGGTCGGGAGGAAGCTCCGCCGCAGCACCGGGAAGAGGCGACACCGTCTTCGCACCTGCACACAGGTCGGGCCGGGGGCTCGGCCCGACCCCTCCGACGATCAAGTTAGCGATGATGTGGAGGGGGTTTAGGAGGAGGAGAAACCTCCGTGTGTTGAGTGTGTGTTCCGCCTGTCCCCTTTTGTTTGGGACTTGGGGGTATTTATAGATGAGCTTGGGTGTTACCTGACGTGCCCGTTTGCAGGGGCAGGACAATACCGCACGTGGCGTCTAACATTGCCACTAGGGTCGCATGGAGAACCGGGCTGCCGCAAGGTATGGGCGAGCCTCGGTCGATGTGCTCCTGTGCCTCGACCGAGCACACGAGGTCAAAGCTGAGGTGGTTGGCTGAGGGCTGGTGACGTCGGCAAATGTCGAGTCTGCGTCAGTGCTTGCCTCCTCGGGCAGTGTGTCTACCTGGCGTGCTGACGTGGCGCGTTGCCATTTTTATCACTATCACAAATCATTAAATGATTTGATAAAAGTAAACAACAAAATAACATTACTAAACTCCCATATTATATTGATATCATTATTAATGGTCTTGTAGAACAACCATAATTGATAACTTTGAGAATATCTCAAAGGGAAGGAATCATGTCATTTATGATTATTATGTTACATATTTATAAGAATTATATTATGATATAGGAATCAGAATGGATCCCTTATTATTGTCATAGGTCATGAAATGTAATGATTCTAAAAAGTAATATGATGTAATAAAAGAAAAGTTAAAATCAATAACCAGAATGGTGTCTGATAAATTTATTGAATTGTCCAATAATTATAAAAGAGTCTATTATATAAATGCAACTCAAAGAACAATGTCGAATGATATAATGGTCAGACTTGTGGTTAAAAGTTTTACTCATAAAGAATATATCGATCATAATAAGATATTTAATGAACTCGTTAAGAATCATCATGACATTAGTGATTCATTATGAGTTTGAGTTATATCATAATGATATGAAAATATTTTTAAGAGATCTAGCTTTATATGAGTTACTCTAAATGATTTACAAAGAAAATGATAGAAACATAAAGTTTGGTATGCAAATTCAGGAATCCATTTATGACCTTAAATAAGCTTCAAGATAATGATATATAAAAGTTCTTGATATCATTATTTTCAGATTTAAGATAAATACTATTAATCAGTATTTATATCAGTGGGAGTAAGTTTATTATATTGGTCTTATATATGGATAATATTTTGTCTTACCAATAGTGATATTGATTTATTATACTAAATCAAGAATTTGTCACTAAGAGTTTTAAGATAATTGATATGAATGAGATATCTTATATTATTAACATTGAGTATAGAAAGGATATATCAATCGAGTCTTAAAAAGATTTTAATATATAGCTTTGTTTAGTAAATCATAAAAGCAAAATTTTAGTCAATAGTCAATGGTTGAAAATGACTTGAAAAGAATCAGATAAAGAAGATATTCTTTGTATATGCGCAGTTGGAAGTCTATGCTCAAGCCTCTATTAGAAAAGATATCAGTTTTCATAGTTAAAATATTATATATATATTGGGTTTACCTAGAAGTAAAAACACTAAAGGACTATAGAGAAAATATTAAGATATCTGGAAGGGACAAAAGATTATATGCTCATATGTATGAAATTATATTAGTTTGAAATAATGATATTTTTCAGACGCTGATTATATAAATTACCTCGATAATAGGAAGTCCACCTTACAATTAATATCTATATCAATTAGAGGGGCAATTTATTATTATTAATAATAGAAGTTGATTTTGTGGCATGCTTTAAGGCCACTGATCAATTTTTTTACTACAAAATTTTTATCTTATGACTTGGTATAGTCAGACTCAATTACCAAGTCGTTGAAGATATTTTATGACTCTGTATTAGTTTTCTTCTCTAAGAATGACAAGTATTATTGCATTTATATGCATTATAGTATAAAGTACTTGATGGTTAGAGAAGATGAGTCCAGAAACATATAATGTCAATTAATTACTTGAGTTCCATTGTATTGATTGTTGATCTATTCACTTAGGACTTACAACCTAAAGTATTTAGAAAGAACATGTTCTTATGATTGGGTTTGTGAGCAACCCATAAAGGATATGGTGATGCATGTTTGAGTGGATACTGTAATTGACATTCTTACTTACGTACTTAAAGTTATTTGTTTCTACTATCCTGTTCATAATTATGTATGTAGATATTATGGTTGAATGTGATGATAGGATTGTCTTGACAAGACAAATTATAGGGGTCATTTTGGACTACATTAGGAAAGACTAATAGTATTGCGGTACATAGAAGGAAGTATGACACTGATGGCATACAACCGCTATGACTCATATTGTTAGTCAGACTTAATGTATAATTATTATTATTATTATTATTGGACTTATCGGCCTATTTTCTAAAATTCACGCGCATGTATATAGTTTTTCCAAAAATTTCAAAATCCAATTGAGTCAAATTGTTTTTAAATAAATTTTGTTTATTTATTTTTTTATTTTAAATCTTTTTGTATCTTACCAATTATCGAGTCAAGTGGGAGAATGTTAGATTATGTGGCACTATTTAATTAGGTAAGATATATTATAGATATGATTAGATTCTGATTATGGTTATTGGCTAATAGAAAAGAATTCCATGTTAAAGTAGGATTCCTTAAGAGATAACATTGATGGGAGGAACTCTCCTAATAACTTATCCTAGACCCTTTGCTCTCGCCTATAAATAGACAGGACCTCTAGGGGCTAAGTGTGCATCTGAGTAGCATCTCAGCAATTGAGAAATTAAGGTTTTTCTCTCAATCTCCCTCTCCCCTAATCCCTTAATCCATCAATCTAGGTAGTCCTGTGAAAAGATAGGAAGAGAGAAGAAGGATATAGTTCTCCTTGCAGATTGATATTTCAGATCCGAAGATGAAGTGCTTGTAGATCAGATAAGGTTTATTCTTCTGAACAACCAGAAAGGTACACATCATAATATTATTGGATCCAATTTATTTGATTTCAATCTTGGCATAAAAGTTTTTTCACATTACAAATAGCATGATTACAGATTTTATGCTAACACGTTATAGATGCCGACAAGGCCTTTGCAGAAGTTCGACATGGAGTACTTGTCCCACTTGCCGGTGAAGACCAAGCTATACACCGACACTAACTCCTCTCCTCGTTGAGCAGGGTCAAATGGAACTTGTCCCATCTGAAATCAATCAGCCGATGATAGTTCTTAAGCATGGCTATGAACGGCGGGTGGATCTCCTGGCACGCTCGAGATGCAGTTTCATGAAGAGGATGTTGGAATTAAACTTATTCAAATATCATAAAGAGATTCATTTCCTCAAAGATAGGTTCATTGCATCAAGAGGGAGATTCGCTACATCAAGAAGAAAAAATAGATTAAAAGTCTATGGAAGGATAAGTCAAATTAGTTATTGGTTCTTGAAAGGATTTCTTGAAAGAGAATGATTCATCTTGAATACAATTAATGTAATGTATCTTTGGAGACTATATAAACCCCATATGTTGGGTCATGATAGATAGAGTTTCTGAATTCGTAAAGTGTTTTTCTTGAGAGAAATATAGAAGATTTAAGCTTGTCCTATTCTTCCTTTGTTTGATATCTCTATCCCCTCTTCCTATCAAGTTCAATATTTGGTATCAGAGCATAGGTTAAGCTATGACCTCTTCCTTAAGTACCATCCAACTTCAGATCCCCAGATTGACAAAAGAAAATTATGATAGTTGGTGCATCCAAATGAAGGTTCTTCTAGGCTCCTAAGATGTATGAGAGTTTGTAGAAGATGGATTTGCTGAACCAAGTCTAGCAGAAGAAGGAGCAATGAATGCAGAAGGAAGAAAACAATTTAAAGAAAGAAGGAAGGAGAAAAAAACTTTGTTTATAATCTACCAATGGCTTAATGATACAATGTTCGAGATCATCGCTCCAGCAAATACTTTAAAGGAGGCTTGGGAAATGCTTTAAAAAGCATTCAGTGGTGTTAATAAGGTAAAGAAATTTTGTCTACAATTTTTACGAGCCGAGTTTGAAAAATTACAACAAGGTACTTCTGAAACTATTTCTAATTACTTCTCAAAAATCATTTCTATTGTTCATCAAATGAGACAAAATGGTGAACAAGTAAATGATCAAAGAGTAATAGAAAAAATATTGAGATCTCTAGATCAGAAATTTGATTTTATTGTTGTTGCAATTGAATAATATAAAGATTTGGAAAAAATATCTTTAGAAGAACTTATGGGTTCCCTTCAAGTTCATGAACAAAGGATTACACAAAGAGGAGAAGACAAAACTATTACTTCTGAAACTATTTCTGATTACTTCTCAAAAATCATTTCTATTGTTCATCAAATGAGACGAAATGGTGAATAAGTAAATGATCTGAGAGTAATAGAAAAAATATTGAGATATCTAAATCAGAAATTTGATTTTATTGCTGTTGTGATTGAAGAATCTAAAGATTTGAAAAAAATATCTTTAGAAGAACTTATGGGTTCCCTTCAAGTTCATGAACAAAGGATTACAAAAAGAGGAGAAGATAAAACTATGGAGCAAGCATTACAAACGAAGCTTACTCTTGAAAATAAAAGAGAATCAAATTCTCAAAGAAGAAGAGGACAAGGATAAAGAGGAAGAGAAGGCAGAAATCAGACCAATCAAGAATATCCAAACAATGAAGATGTTGGAGAAAATTCTAGCCAAAGAGGTCGAGGTTATCGTTGAGGACGTGGCCGATGCCGTGAACATGGCAGAAACTCTAAAAGGTCTAAAATACAATACTATATTTGCAAAAGGTATATTACTCTTATGAATCCTAACAATCAAGGTAATAAAGCAAATTTTGTTGAGGAAGAAAAGAACATAAATCAAGTTTCGCTAATAAGTTATGATAATTTGAAAGAGGATCAGTCTATGACATGGTATCTAGATATAGGAGCCTCAAATCACATGTGTGGCATGAAAGAATTATTTTCAGAAATGGATACAAGTTATTCTGAAAACATCATATTTGGTGATTTATCTCAAAGACCAGTAAGAGGCAAAGGTAAAATTCTCCTTGAACTTAATAATGGCAAAGAATTATGCATTTCAGATATTTATTATATTCCTGATATGAAAAATAATATTTTAAGCTTGGGACAATTATTTGAAAAAAGTTATGAAATTGAGATGAAAGATATAGCCCTTTGAATTCGTGACAAGAATCAAACATTGATATCATATGTGAAAATGATAAAGAATAGAATGTTTCCTTTGTATTTAAGTATTTTTGATCAATCAAATTATTTTAAAGCTGATATTGAGGATATTTCTACACTTTGGCATCTTAGATATGCTTACTTAAATTTTGAGGCTTTAAAACTTGTAGAGAAGTATAATATGGTAACAGGAATGTCAAAAATTGATCGTCTATCAAAATTATGTGAAGTATGTGTGATGGGTAAATAAGAAAAAAGGTCTTTCAAAGTGAGAAGAACAAAAAGAGCATGGCATCGACTTGATTTGGTACACTTAGATGTTTGTGGCCTTATCAATCCAGTATCATTTGGAGGAAGCAAGTATTTTCTTACCTTCACTGATGATCATAGTGGCAAAACTTGGGTTTACATGTTAAAAGAAAAAAAAAATTTTAAGCAAATTCAACGAATTTAAGGATTTAGTTGAAAGACAAAGTTGTTGTAAGATTAAATGTTTAAGAACAGATAGGAGTGGTGAATATATATCGAATGAATTTGAAAGTTTTTGTAGAAATAATAGAATTCTATATCAATTCACCATGCCATACACACCTCAATAAAATGGTGTCTCAGAAAGAAAAAATAGGACTATCCTTAATATGGTCCGATGTATGTTAAAGGAAAGAAAAATTCCGAAAGAATTTTGGGGAGATGCTGTTGCTTGTGCAGTTTATTTGCTTAACAGGTTTCTAACAAAGTGAATTAGTAATGTTACACCAGAAGAAGCATGGAGCTTACGAAAACCAAGAGTTGATCATTTGAGGATTTTTGGATGTATTGCATTTGCCAAGATACTAGAAGAGAAGAGAACAAAATTGGTGGATAAAAGTCAGAAATGCATTTTGCTAGGTTATTCAGAGAATTCCAATGGTTACAAACTCTACAATCCTATCACAAATAAAGTTGTGATGTCAAGAGATGTTGAGTTTGATGAACAATAGATTTGGAATTGGAAAAGTGATGAGCAGCATAAGAAAGCCATAACTTCAGAAGAAGATGATATAATACAAGCAAGCACCGAAGTGGCTTTGTTGGAATCATCATCTAGATCAGCTAGGTCACATGATTTAAGAAGTCCAATTATAAGAAGGACAAGACCAATTCAGTAGCTATATGATGTGACTCGAAGGATTGATACTAACAATGATGAACTTTCTTTATTTTATCTTTTTACATGATATAATCCATTAACCTTTGAAGAAGCTTATAGAGATAAAAAATGGTGATAAACTATGAATGAAGAGATTCATGCCATTAACAAAAATAATAGATAGTAGCTTACTACATTTCCAGAAGACCACCAAACTATCGATGTTAAGTGGATCTTCAAAACAAAAAGAAATGTAAAAGGAGAGGTGGAGAAATACAATGCCCATTTGGTTACAAAGAGATACAAACAATAATATGGGATTGACTATGAAGAAGTATTTGCACTAGTTGCTCGACTAGAAACAGTACGATTACTTATCTCTCTAGCAACTCAAATGAAATGAAAAATTTTACAAATGGATGTCAAATCAACATTTATTAATGGAGTTTTTGAAAAAGAGGTATATATTCAACAACTTCAAAAGAAACTTGGCATGCTAGATAGAACAAGTCTAAGGGAGAAGAATGTTGGAATTAAACTTGTTCAAATGTCATAAAGAGATTCATTTCATCAAAGATAGGTTCATTACATCGAGAGGGAGATTCACTACATCAAGAAGAAAAAATATATTAAAAATCTATGGAAGGATAAGTCAAATTGGTTATTGGTTCTTGAAAGGGTTTCTTGAAATAGAACGATTCATCATGAATACAATTAATGCAATGTATCTTTGGGGACTATATAAACCCTATATGTTGGGTCATGATAGATAGAGTTTCTGAATTCATAAAGTATTTTTCTTGAGAGAAATATAGAAGATTTAAGCTTGTCCTACTCTTCCTCTGTTTGATATCTCTATCCCCTCTTCCTATTAAGTTCAACAGAGGTGTCATGTATCAAGGTGTGGAAGAACTTGCAGACGGCCTAGAATCGAATAAGAGAAGTTGTCGGAACTCTGGAGAGTGCCTCCATGAGCATATTCTCCGAAGTCAAAGTCGGCAGCGTTGTCGTCCTCATCTCATGCTCTCCATCTGAGATTGTACTCCTCTTTTGGGGAGCTGTGTGCGGATCCGGTTCCTTCTTGATCTCGAAACTTGTGAACCTATGCTTCATCTCGATCATAATAAGGAGATATCATACTCCTAATCAAATATTAACTCCTAATTCAACACAAACTTCTAATCTAATTCTAATCGAATTTAAATTACAGTTCTAACAATCTCCTTTAATTTAACTTAATTTTTTTTAACCGTGCAAGTAATGTATTAAGATGCTTCCGTCTTCAGATTCGATCCGTATATTATTTAATCTCTTTCATTATTTTTGTTGTGGTAAACAACTTTGAGCCGTGGCCTCGGGGCCGACGTGGCTCGGTTCGGGTCCGGATGACGGAGATCTCCTTGGGGCGTTCCTCGAGACTGCCGAGGTGGCCGCTTGCGGTGGTCCGATCGGGATGGGGTCGCCGTTTCCTCCAGGCAAGAACTCCTTGCCTACGCGTCTAGTGGGGACCTTCGACTTTGCACCTGCACAAAGGCCGGGTCGGGGTGCTTGGCCCGACTCCTCCAACGATCAAGTCAGATGATGTGAAGGGGGTTTCAGATGAAGAAGTATTTTTTAGTGTCTCCTCCTCTCCCTTTTTCCATTCAAAATGCGAGGGTATTTATAAAGAAGTTCAAAATGTGAAGGGGGTCCTCGGCCCGATTCCGGTTTCTGTTTTTTGTCCAAATTATGAAAATACCCTTAGGAATTGAGAAATTCCCTACATGTCCCTGATTTCAGAAAAATATTAATTAATTAAAAGGTTTAGTTGATTATTATTATTTATTATTAACTAGTAGTCCTACATGATGATGATTATTTATACATGTGATGTATGATGTGTGGACGGATAATCATGGACCTTGTGATGTGTGTACTTGTGATTATTATTATTGAGGTCTGCGAACCTCCATTATATTTCTCGTTTATTGTCGGGCCTGCGTGCCTATGATTAAGTTGTAATCACATGAGGAGGCACAGCGGGAGCGTGGATGCGATAGCGGGACCCACGAGACGGACGATCGTGATGCATGGAGATGCATCAAGATGTCGACGGAACAGACGAGGACGAGATGGACGATCACAAGGGCATGGAGATGCACCGTTGCACACATAGATCTTGATGTGAGTGATTAGGCCTACTAGCTCGGGCCTAATCATATTAGGTTGTGGTCCATGATCATCTGATGTGATTGCTTATACACATACTAGATATGTATATATATTTGCATGCGATGTAGATATATATTAAATATGTATATGTGTGACATGTCATATTAGGAGACCAAATTATAGAAACATCTCTCGATAATATTAAGTTGGTAGACGTGAGGCAATTAGATTGACCCACGTGGCCTTCCATCATTATGAGTAGGAACTGATTCCCGGTGTAGGTTGAGTTGGTCGAGTCCCTCGAGACTCACCTATATCGCGATTCGCTATCTTGCTTACGACATAGAGATGTCACCGGTGACCTGAGGACATGGTATGCTTGGTCGAGTCCCTCGAGGGTATATCATCAAATCAGACTCATCTTGTAACGAAGGTGTTGACTTAACCGAGCATCATGGTTGGTCGAGTCTCTCGAGGCCATGGTGATTCGGAGGTCGAACAGGACGGGAATCACAAGGAGTTGTGATCGACAAGAGTTGCCTACCTTTTAGGCTTAGTGTGATTGGTCGAGTCGTTCGAGGTTACACTAAGACGCTGATTGGATCCTGATCCCCACTAGAAGTCTGCTGGAGACTTCCGTTTCACGTGCTGAGGGTGTCGCGTGACTCGTTAGTAAAATAGTGGGATCATATTAAGATAGAAGTCCATATCTTGATAGTTTATTTCTTGCAAAATCTGCATGTTATTCATTTCTGCTACATCTTTATTTTCAGAAAATGTCGCTTTCAAATCCCTTACGTGGCATACTTGATGTCAACCGCCTTACTAGTCCAAATTATACGGATTGGCTATGTAACTTGAGAATTGTTCTCACAAATGGAGAAAAAATCGTGTATGTCCTTGATACAGTGATGCCTACGCCTCAAGAAGGGGCAAGCGAGGATGAGATCGCTTCCACGTGAAGTACATTGATGACTCCACTCTTGCTCGGTGCTATATGTTGGGCTCTATGACTCTAGAGTTACAGAGACAACATGAAAAGATGGATGCCGGATCCATTCTCCTACATGTCCGAAAATTGTTTGAGGAACAGGGAAGGACTCAACGATATGAGATATCCAAGAGCCTTTTCCGCTTAGGATGACCGAGGGGACACCGTTCAGAACCATGTCCTAAAGATGATTGAGTGGATAGAGAAACTCACAGTGTCTAGGAATGGTCCTAGAGGATAACTTGTCGTGGACATTGTGCTTCAGTCCCTACCGATTCCTTTTCACAGTTAATAATGAATTTTAATATGAACAAGCTTGAGGTGACTCTCCCAGAGCTCCTCAATATGTTGAGGGAGGCAGAGAGTACTATTAAGAAAGAGAAGCCAGTTCTCTACACCGGTGAGACCCGAAAAAGAAAAGGAAAGAAAAGGTCCCTTAAGAAGGGAAAGGGCAAGGGCAAACAAGGTAAAGCAAAGGTTGCTAAGAAAGACCCAACAAAGGACAAAGGCCGGTGCTTCCACTATGGTAAAGATGGGCATTAGAAGAGAAACCGCAAAGAGTACCTTGCGAAAAGGGCGAAACAAAAAAGCTTGATGAAGCTTCAGTACATTCATGATCAGTCTCCATTTGTCGGACTCTTATGATAACACATGGGTATTGGATACCGGTAGTGCTTATCATATATGCAATTCGTTCAGGTTCCGGTAAGGCCTAGGAGACTACTGAGAGGCTTAGATGGACCTCAAGATGGGTAATGGAGCAAAAGTTGCTGTATTAGTCGTTGGCGAAGAAGCCCTACATCCGCCTAGTAGAGCTTTTATTGCATTAGATGCATGTTATTTTGTTCCTTCTATTATCAAAAACATTATCTCCATTTCATGTTTAACAGTTAGTGGATATAAATTTATTTTTGAGAACAATGGTTGTTCGATATTATTAGATGATAAGATCATCACGAAAAGGAACATTGCATAATGGTTTATTTATGTTAGACACCACTCCACATATCATGAATGTAAATATGTCCAAAAGGAAACGAGATGAGTTGAACAAAGCATACCGTGGCATTGTAGGCTAGGTCACATCCATGAAAGAAGGATTCAAAAGTTGCTAAATGATGGATATCTAGATCCATTCGACTATGTGTCATATAACGACTTGTGAGCCTTGCATTCGTGGAAAATCCACCAAATCTCCATTTAGTAGAACTCGAGAGAGAGCCAATGAGTTGTTGGAACTCATACATAGTGATGTATGTGGACCCATGTCAACTCATGCCATTGGATGTTACTCCTACTTCATTACATTTACTGATGATTTCTCAAGGTATGGATATGTGTACTTAATGAAGTACAAGTCCGAGGCCTTTGAGAAATTCGGAGAGTATAAGAATGAGGTGGAGAACCGTGACCGAAAGAGTATCAAAACTCTTCGATCGATCGAGGAGGTGAATACTTAAGTACAGAGTTTACTCAATTCCTCAAGGATCATGGGATATTATCCCAATGGACACCTCCTTATACACCTCAGCTCAATGGTGTCTCTGAAAAGGAGAAATCGTACATTATTAGATATGGTACGGTCCATGATGAGTTTCACAATGACCTACCCATCTCATTAGGGGATATGCCCTAGAAACCGCAGCTTACCTTTTCTCTCAACAGAGTTCCAACTAAGTCGGTAGTGTCTACACCATATGAGATATGGAAAGGGAAGAAGCCCTGATCTTAAGGTTGTTAAGATCTGGGGGCTGCCCTCGCCCATGTTAGAAGACACAACCCCATAAGTTAGAATCAAGGACAGAGCGATGCAAATTTGTGGGATACCCCAAGGAAACTTGTGGGTATTATTTCTATCATCTCGAGGACCAAAAGGTCTTTGTAGAAGAAGAGAGCAGTGTTCCTTGAGAAGGAACACTTTCTTGACGGAGATAGTGGGAGAATGATAGAATTGAGCGAGGTTGGAGAACCAAGCTCAAGCACCACTCTGACCCACCCTGACTGTTCAGGGTAACTAATACACAAGTATCAACTTTTACAGGTCTGATAGAGTATCTCATCCTCCCGAGAGATATGTGGGACATATTAGAGCAGAGGGATGTAGAGGATATTGATCCTCAGACCTCCACGAGGAGGCTATTATGAGTATAGACTCCGGGAAGTGGAAAGAAGCCATGAATTTTGAGATGGATTCTATGTACTCCAATAAGGTTTGGAACCTAGTTGATGCGCCCGAAGGTATTGTACCCATCGGTTGCAAGTGGATCTTTAAGAAAAAGATCGGAGTAGATGGAAAGGTAGAGACCTATAAAGCAAGGCTAGTGGCTAAGGGGTTTCGTCAAAGGTAAGGTGTTGGCTACGACGAAACTTTCTCACCCGTAGCAATGCTAAAATCCATCAGAATTCTATTGGCAATTGCAGCACACTATGATTATGAGATCTAGCAGATGGATGTGAAAACCGCATTCCTCAATGGGAACCTCGAGGAGGAGGTGTATATGATGCAACCTGAGGGATTCATGTCCAAGAAATGCCCAGATAAGGTGTGTAGGTTGCTTAGATCCATTTATGGACTAAAGCAAGCTTCCCGAAGTTGGAACATAAGATTTGATGAGGCAATCAGATCTTATGACTTCATTAAGAACGAAGATGAGCCTTGTGTATACAGAAAGGTAAGTGGGAGTGCTATCACCTTTTTGGTGTTATATGTGGATGACATCCTCATCATTGGGAATGACATAGGAATGCTATCCACAGTAAAAGCTTAGTTATCTAGACACTTCTCCATGAAGGACTTATGGGAAGCATCTTATATCTTGGGGATTAGAATCTATAGAGATAGATCCAAGAGGATGCTTGGCTTGTCCCAGTCCAGGTACATAGAAACTATTGTCAAAAGTTTTGGCATGGAAAATTCCAAGAGATGTCTCATACCGATGAGACATGGGATATCGCTTTCTCTAATATGTCCCCAAAGACTCCGTAAAGAAAGGGGCTTAACATGGATATGATACCTTATGCCTCAAAGAATAGGGTCTATCATGTATGCCATGCTATGTACTAGGCCTCGATATAGCGCATGCTCGAGTGTCACGGCAGTGTCCAAAAGATCCGTGCTTGGAGCACCGAAAGCAAGAAGGTGTATCCTTAAGTACTTGAGAAGGACTAAGGATCTTTTACTAGTATATGGAGGTAATAGCCTTATGGTTGAAGGCTACACCGACTCAAGTTTTCAGTCCCGATGTCGATGATAGCAAGTTGAATTCAGGTATGTGTACACCTTGAATGGAGGAGCAATATCTTTGGAAGAGTTCCAAGCAAGATACCACTCACCGACTTGACCACAGTGGCGGAGTACAATGCTGCATCAGATGTAGCAAAGGAGGGAGTCTGGGTGAAGAAGTTCATCACAGATTTGGGAGTCGATACGATAGCGACAAGTCGACTTCCTTATATTGCTACAACTATGGGGTGATTACTCAAATAAGGGAACCCGGGTCTCATCAGAAGTGTTCTGAGGAGGTTCCAGCTTATAAGAAAGATCGTAACTTGAGGAGATGTAGCAGTGGAAAGAGTTCCATCCGAAGATAACATTGCAGATCCACTGACAAAGCCGTTGTCTCAGATTGTCTTTGAGCATCACAGGAGTCTGATGGGGACCAGACATATAGGTGATTGGCTTTCGGTCAAGTGGGAGATTGCTAGTCATAGGTGCCCAACAAGCCAATCACGTGAGTGATAGCACGTGTGACTTGATACAGAATCTTTTTGCTTATTATATTTTGGCGTATATCACTTTATAACTATTGCATAAATGCATATATATATTGTGATGTTCTTGGATTTGTGCAATGGGAATCGGATCGTGATGAGATCACGATAATGAGATCGATTCACCTTTAAACACATATCCTAAAAAATCCCGGTCATAGGTTACTCGAGAGGGACATCGTTATAACCGGATAGACTGGTGTGCTTGATACCCGGTCCATATGATGGATGCAGCTGGTCTCATAGCTGCTCGTGTAGGTACACTAGGGATATAGTACAGTGCTCATTGGAGAATGAGTTCATCGATTGATCCGCTTACGGAATCTTTGGATGGTTGATGATGCCTTATTGTCGAATTCATTTCCGTAGTCCTAGTGGTGTATCCGGTCCTTAGACTTGAGAGAGAAAGAGAAAAAGAGTCATTCGTGTTCTTGCTTTCAGACAAATCCACAGCGAGTCATTCGTGTTGAGAGAGAAAGAGTTCTCCTGAGAATCCGATTAGAGCGAGACTTCGGTAGAAACCGTATGGGTCCGACAACACCATGCTCGATATACGGTCTCTAGGATATTAGATGGATGAGGGACTATAGGTACATGGTAATCGAGACGAGACAGGTCCAATGGATTGGATTCTCCAGATCGTTTGGGGACTACTGGCGTAGTGGCCTTGTCTGTCCGTAGTCGATGAGTCGAGTGAATTATTACAGATAATAATTCCGACCGAGTTAGAAGGAGTTCCGACAGGTATGACTCACGGCCAGCTTCGATATTGGGCCTAGAGGGTCACACACATATGGTAGGCATTGCGATGAGTAGAGGTTCGATATGAGATATCCCGGACGCCTGCCCTTGTCTTATTGGATGCAGATCCAATACCCACTAGGGAAGGACCCCCATTAGGGTTTGACACCTGATCTCTATAAATAGGAGGGATTCCACACCTCTCATAGGCTAGAGTCTTTGCTTGCCTTTCCTTTTCTCCTCTCCCCTCCACCTCAGAGGCTTGGAGTTTTGAGGAGGGTCGTCCTGCAACCCCCTTGTGTGGATCACCGCTAGAGAGGAGGACGCTTGACCTCCTTCACCCTCTCCTAAGGATCTGCAAGGAAACAGGGATATACGATCTCCCTAGGTAACACAATCTCTATACGCAGTTTTGTGTTTTGCAGATTTTTGCGCACCAATCTTCGCACGACGACGAACATCTTTTTGGGAATCGGGGATTTTTGTTTTCTTGTTCTTCCGCTGCTCATATGATGTCGCCCCCTTGATTTCCCAACAGCAGGTGGGCTGGCCGCACAGTTGTGTCTCGGGGGGCAAGGAGCCGAGGAGCACGACGCAGGCGGGCTGGCCGTGTAGGTGTGTCTCGGGGGGTAGGGGTCATGGAGCCGAGGAGCACGACGCAAGCGGATTGGCCACACAGGTGTTTCTCGGCGAGCATGGAGCTGAGGAGCACGACGCAGGCGGGCTGGTCGCGCAGGTGTGTCTCGGGGGGCAAGGGGCATGGAGCCGAGGAGCACTATGCAAGCGGGCTGGCTGCGTAGGTGTGTGTCGGGGGGAATGGAGTTGAGGAGCACGATGCAAGCGGCCCGTCTGCGTGTGTCTCGGGGCATGGAGTCGAGGAGAACGACGCATAAGCCCCAGGCGGCCGCAGGTGTGTCTCGGGGGCATGGAGCCGAGGAGCACGACGAGGCGTGCCGGGTCAAGATCGGTGTAGCCCCCGGGCATCATGCGGCCGAGGAGCACGACGTAGGTGGGCAGGCCACGTAGGTGTGTCTCGGGGAGCATGGATCCGAGGAGCACGACGTAGGCGGGCTGACCGCGCAGGTGTGTCTCGAGAGGCAGGGGCAAGGAGCCAAGGAGCACGACGCAGGCGGGCTGGTCGCGCAGGTGTGTCTCGTGGGGCATGGAGTCGAGGAGCACGACGCAGGCGGGCTGGCCGCGTAGGTATGTCTCGGGCATCATGCGGCCGAGGAGCACTACGCAGGTGGGCAAGCCGCGCAGGGGTGTCTCGAGGGGCATGGATCCGAGGAGCATGACACAGGCGAGCTGGCCATGCAGGTGTGTCTTGGGAAGCATGGAGCCGAGGAGCACGACGCAGGCGAGCTGGCCGCGCAGGTGTGTCTCGAGGGGCATAGAGTCGAGGAGCACAACGCAGGCGGGCTGGCCTCGCAGGTGTATCTCGGGAGGCATGGAGCCGAGGAGCACGTCGCAGGCGGGCTGGCCGCGTAGGTGTAGTCTCGGGCATTATATGGCCGAGGAGCATGACGCAGGCGAGCAGGCCGTGTAGGTTTGTCTCGAGGAGCATGGAGCCGAGGAGCACGACGCAGGCGGGCTGGCCGCGCAGGTGTGTCTCGAGGGGCATGGAGCCGAGGAGCATGACACAGGCGGGCTGGCCGCGCAGGTGTGTCTCGGGGGGCATGGAGCCGAGGAGCACAATGCAAGCGAGCTGGCCACGCAGGTGTGGTCTCGGGCATTATGCGGCCGAGGAGCACGACGTAGGTGGGCAGGCTGCGCAAATGTGTCTCGGGGAGCATGGAGCCGAGGAGCACGACGCAGGCAGGCAGGCCGCGTAGGTGTGTCTCGGGGGGCAGGGGCATGGAGCCGAGGAGCACGACACAGGCGGGCTGGCCGCGCAGGTTTGTCTCGGGGAGCATGGAGCCGAGGAGCACGACGCAAGCGAGCTGGCCGCGCAGGTGTGTCTCGGGGGGCATGGAGCCGAGGAGCACGATGTAGGTGGGCTATCCGCGCAGGTGTGGTCTCGGGCATCATGCAGCCGAGGAGCATGACGCAGGCGGGCAGGCCGCGTAGGTGTGGTCTCGGGCAACACGCGGCCATAGAGCACGACGTAGGCGGGCAGGCCGTGCAGGTGTGGTCTGAGGCATCATGCGACCGACGAGCACGACGTAGGCTGGTAGGCCGCGCAGGTGTTGTCTCGGGCGGTCTACGGCTCAGGCGGGCAGGCTGCGTTGAGGTGGACTCGGGTAGGTTGAGGCTGAGGGACATGGCTCAGGTGGGCAGGCTGCCCTAAGGTGGATTCGGGTAGCCGACGACCGAGTCTACGGCCGAGCCGTTTAGATACCGAAGGGGGTTAGGTCGGAGCTAACTGCGAACCGGGAGGCAGTTAGGTAGATACTGAGCCTTCGCTCGGAAGAGACTAAGGTAGGGCCTAGATTCCTTTTACGAGGACTGCATCGAATAGCCACCGCGGGTGCTTGACTTCTTCTATGGAGCCCATTGCCATAAGTTGTCCCTTCTCCTCACGGCCGCGTAGGCCTCCACCACGATGTACTAGTTAGCCTGCTGGAGCATCTCTGGCACCGTGGTGGGAGGTCGCTCCGTGAGGGACCAGAGGAATCTGGAAGGTCGTAGGCCTATCATAAACGCCTGCACTAACAGAGAGGGGTGAGTGTCCAGAAAACCCTAGATTTGCGTGGTAAAGCGATCCACAAAATGTGAGAGAGGCTCGTCCTCGCTTTCTTTGAGTCCGAGGAGCAGTGCCGCGAAAGGCTTCGGTCATGTATAGGCCACGAAGTGGAGCTCGAAGTCCTCGACGAGCTGGTCGAAGGAAGCAATCGTTTCGGTCTTCAAGCCGCCATACCACGCGTGAGTCGGCCCTCTCAGAGTGGTAGGGAATGCTCTGCACATCAGGGCATCAGAGGTTTCGTATAGCGCCATTTGGGCGCGAAAAGTAGCTACATGGTCCACTGGGTCGGTGGAGCCATTGTAAGCGTCCAGAGAGGGGAGCTGGAAGTCCAGGGGGCCTGTCTGATCCCGTATCTCGGGCATGAAGGGAGACCCTTAGTGTGCGTCCTCCCCGAGCTCTCCCTTGGACCTGCGAACCTCTTTTTGCACCTCGTCGAGTCACTGGCTGACGAAGCGCAACTGGACCCGTAGGGAGTCCAAAGAGAGTGCCTCGGGTTCCGGGCGGCCGCTCAGGTTTGCCATCACTAGATCCCCGAGTGGGGCAGGTCGGACCCGAGGCGAAGTGGGGGGCTCCGGAAGTGTCATGTGGGCTCGAACGGGCGCCTTGCATTGTCGCAGTGGTTTGATCGTAGGCGGGTGCGCTGAATGAGAAACGAGCGGGATAATGGTTTGCACCATACCCATCAGAGCTCGGACTTGATGAGCGAGGTCCTGAAAGGCCTCGGACGACATGGCCGAGGGGTCGGCGGGGGCGCCGTCGGGCGGCGACAAGCCCGGGTCGTTGAATATCTGCCAATATCGTTATGAGGTCATAGCAGGGTGCTCGTCACGATGGTCTCCGTGCGGGGGATGTTCCCTCGAGGCTTCAGTCGGGTGCGACCTCTCAACCGTGGGTTCATCTGAGCCGCTCGGGTGTTCACCCGACATTCCGGGCCCTCTTTATAGCGTCAAAATATTGTGGTAAACAACCTTGAGCCATGGCCTCGGGGTCGACGCGGCTCGGTTCGGGTCCGGATGACAGGGATCTCCCTGGGGCGTTCCTCGAGACTACTGAGGTGGCCGCTCGCGGTGGTCCGATCGGGACGGGGTCGCCGTTTCCTCCGAGCAAGAACTCCTCGCCTGCGCGTCCGGTGGGGACCTTCGGCTTCGCACCTGCACAAAGGCCGGGTCGGGGTGCTCGGCTCGACCCCTTTGATGATCAAGTCAGATGATGTGAAGGGGGTTTCAGACGAAGAAGTCTTTTTTGGTGTCTCCTCCTCTCCTCCCTTTTTTCATTCAGAATACGAGGGTATTTATAGGGAAGCTCACTGTTTTCTTATGTGCCCGCTTGCAAGGGGCAGGCTGGTAGCGTCTGACATTGGTGTTGACGTGGTGTGAAGAACCGAGCCTGAGTAGGCGTTAATGCGCCTCGACCGACGTTCTGGTCTGTTTGACCGGGTGTTGTCGCGTCGATCGTGGCGTGATGCGTCATCTTACGTCAGTCGTGTCTTATCATAATTACTATCCTCATCAATTTTAAACTAAAATTTCTAGATTATGATTGAAAATTTTTGGATTTCTAAATCCACTTGTCGACAAGACATTCAAAGGATTCGGATTCGGATTTGGATTCAGATCCCAGCTTGTGGCCATCCGACTCGAAAGCATCTTTTTCTTAGAAGATTCACATCCACAGCACAGGGATCAATCGATTCAACTGAGGACTACAATACTGCAAATATTGTTACTGAGACTGCTACACGCAATCTCATGCCCACAAGCTGGTGAGAGACACAAGTGTTGATTTCTGAATTGGCAACAGACCAAGGAGAGGGAGGAGTTTTCTCCTGCTTTCACTCTCGTCCATTCTTTCTTCCTCCTATATCTTCACATATAGACATCTTTACCCTTAAATTTCTTGTGAAACCTGTTCATGATGATTGCGATGGATCTCTAAGATCGACAAGGGCATGACGGTCTTTTCAAAAAATACAGCAGAGTTGACATGGTCATCTTGTGCTGGCAAACGGAAGAGCAAGGAACAAGGTTTCCCTTGCATATAGGATCAACCCCAATTCTTCCAACGGATTGTTTTGGACCATCTCAATTTGCTTTCTTCCAATAATATCTCGAAACGCCCCTTGGTAAGATTTCTGAGTTATTGCATGTCATGTTTGCATCAAAAGCTTTCGATCCATGTTCTTCATCTCATCTGCAGTGTTCGTCGTTTCCGAAGAGAAGTTGGCACTGCATTGAGTCATGCTACGGCATGTTGCTCGACAGATGAGCCTCGCAATGCAAGACGTGTTCGATTGCCTCTATGAGAACAGTGTTCTCGACGTGCTCCGTGTGATCGAGGACTCAAATCAATGACAGAGACGATCGTGTTGTTATTCATCGGGTGATCGAGTCGAGCATGGAGGAGGCCGTCACCAGCTCTCATCGTGATCCCGCCGACAAGCATGCAGAAGAAGCAGCAGGCGGCAAGACGCCGCCGCAGTACTCGGTGATCTCCACCTACCGGGCAAAGATCGGAGGCGTACCGCGAATCGTGACGGTGGTGTGGAGCAAGAACCTCATGAACCACTCCCTCTCCGTCTCCATCGAGAAGGGCAGCAGCTTGACCTGCAAGGTGGACCTGAAGCCATGGCCGTTCCGGAGCAAGAAGGGGTCCAAGTCCTTCGACGTTGACGGCAAGCAGATCGACGTCTCCTGGAACTTCCGGTTGGCGAAGTTCTCGGATGGGCCGGAGCCAACCGAGGGCTACTATGTCGCGCTCGTCTGCGACGAGGAGGTCGTCCTCCTCCTCGGCGACAGGAAGAAGAAGGCCTACAAGAAGACCAGGTCGCGGCCTTCCTTGGAGGAGGCCACACTGGTGTCCAAGAAGGAGAACGTCTTCGGAAAGAAGTGTTTCGCCGCGAGGGTCAGATTCGACGGCAGGAACAAGGAGCACGACATCGTGGTGGCCAACTCCATCGCGGAGCACAAGGATCCCGAAATGTGGATCAGCATCGACGGCGTCATACTGATCCATGTGAACCACCTGCAGTGGAAGTTCCGGGGCAACGAGACCGTGTGGGTGGAGCAGGTGCCGGTGCAAGTGCTATGGGACGTGCATGACTGGCTCTTCCGAGGCCCCGGATCCGGCCACGCCCTGTTCATGTTCAAGCCTGGGCTGCCGGCCCTGGCGGCGGAGGAGAGGCACGACGGAGGCGACCCAGTCAGCTCCAATACCGAAAGCTCCATGGTTAGCAGCGGCGGCGGTGGTGACGACGGGTCTCCAGAGTTTTGCTTCTTCCTGTATGCTTGGAAGATGGAATGATGTAGAGGGAGGATCCTATAGGATGTTTAGATCAACCAACAATTCTGGTGACAAGATGATCGTAGCTTTTCTTTCAAGGTTTCGTTGTCGATTTATACGTGCAGTCCAACCCAACCAAACGATGTCCATGCTGTACTTGATAACCTCTTGCTGTTCAGTAAAGCCATAGATCTCAACTTGCAACGTGTGATGGAATCAGAACAAGGCATTGTGCATGTGATGAACTACTGCTAGTCAATGGATGGTCTCCCTATTTAGTATTCCAATCATGGTGAACGAATCTCACATTACTACACTCACAGTAAAGCTTTCTAGATACCACTGTCCTTACCATGGCTAAGATTTTGTTTATGGCACTCTGCTTCTCTGCAGGCATGCTCCATAGTTGATTTAAGGATTATGTGTGCACTATTTTTTTTTGGGTATATATACATTTTTTAGTTTCATGCCTCTCACAATAAAGAAGAGAGGGAAAAAGATGAGCCACAATAACTCCAAATGCTCAACAAGAAAGAATCCTTTGGTAGTCTTTTGTTGTTCAAGAAGTAAACAACAAGATCAAGAGAAAAAGAAGTGCAATAAAAAAAGTAGTGGATAGCCTTCCCCTGCCTTCGCTTGGACTGCTGGGAAACACAAGTCTCCATTCCATCATACACCTCAGAAGCCAATGAAATATAATTCTGCTCACCGAGTTTGCTGCATCAACTCCCACATTTCAACTCAGAAGCTGGAGGAGCCTCTTCTTCACTATGGCTTGTAAGTCTATTAACATGCACAGCAGATTGACAAGGCAGGTGATGGATGCAAACTTTTCGATCTCATCAAAATCCTCGTAGGTTGGTTACCGCCGACAAGAGCCAGGGAAGATCATTGTGTGTTCAGTGATTCAGGAATCTTCCACTACTGCCGGCACTTCTGAACTTCATTGCTTCAAATGATTTGTCTTTCCTAGAGACATTGGTTGGTTGCGTCCTGATTTCATCAGAAATAGCTGCAATGGACATGCTTGAAATGAGTAGAGCCAAGAATGATGAGAGAAAAGATTGTTATTAACCATGTTATCCAGCATCTCTGAGTTGTGATTTATTTCTCGACTAGAGAAACAAGAGGTGGCATCAAAAGCAGCAGCAGCAAATAAGATTCCTCAGAGGCGCAAGAAGCCTCCTGTAGAACTTTTGCCAGAGATGATGGAAGAGTGAAAGAGAGTCTTCAAGTCCAAGAGGATGTCTCAGAGAAGGATAATAGGTTAAGTAATTCTCCGGAATCTCACAACAACAATGTAGATTTCATCGGATCATAGGCCCAATTATTCTATCTTCCAGTGAGCGCACATGGTCTCCAGGCAGGGAAAACTTGTATGGTCGTTGCATTTTGTTGCAAGACACCTCCAAGAGATATAATTACTTTTTACTTCTCCTCCTTTGTTATCAATAAAAAGAAAAAAAATACAACTAACAATTTTTAAAACATGCAAACTATCAATTTAGTAATTTTTACACTACTTTAAAATATGCAAGCTAGCAAGTTTTATATCAGTTTAGAACATGTAAGCTAGCAAGTATTAGAGATGTGAAGTTAGCAATATTTGCTTCTACTCAAAATATGCAAGCTAGTAATTCTTGCTTCCAGATGTGCAAGTTTACAAGTTTTGCTTCTTTAGATAGGAAAGCTAGCACATTGCTTCTTTTAAGATGTGCAAGATATCACTTCTCTTTCTCCCATTTATCATTATAAAAAAAAAGAAAAGGGAAAGAATTCAATGGTGTAAAAATTTCAATCATCACATGAACACATGAAAGATCAAGTCATAAATCCAAAAGATCATGAATCAATCTAACAAGTCTTCTTTTGTAAATAAAGAATCATAGAAAATGATCTTGATTCAAATCAAGAATACTGAAAAACCATGAGTCATTTTTCGATTCAAAAATAAAACTCAAGTCATAAAAATCGAGAAATCAAGATAATGATCCAAAAAAGATATAAGAATAATTCATGCATTTGGAAGATATAACATGTCTAATTCTCTTCTAATAAAATCAAATTGTTCCTCATTCAATAGTATTATGAAAATATCTGCTAATTGATGTTTTGTATCAATAAATTCTAAAGATATATCATGATTACTAACATGATCTCTAAGAAAATGATGTCTAATGTCAATATATTTAGTTCTAGAATATTAAATGAGATTATTTGTTAAACATATTGCATAAGTGTTATCGCATTTTATAGGGATATTCTTCAAATAAATTACAAAGTCTACTAAAGTATTTTTTTTATCTAAATAACTTATGTACAATATGCATCTACTATTATATATTCAGCTTCAATTGTAGATAATGCAATATAATTTTGTTTCTTGAAAGACCAAGAAACAAGTGCATGACCTAAGAATTGACATATTCTATATATTCCTTTTCTATATATTCTACATCCAGCAAAATCAACATCGACATAAGTAATTAATTCAAAATATTTTGATTTTGGATACCATAATCCTAAATTAGGAGTTCCTTTTAAATATTTAAAAATCCTCTTAACAGCTTTTAGGTGAGATTGCTTAGGATTAGATTGAAATCTAGCATATAGTCCAATAATAAACATAATATCAGGTCTAGTTGTTGTGAGATATAGTAAACAACCTATCATACCTCTATAAGTCTTTTGATCAAAACATTCTCCATCAATGTCCATATCTAATTTTATAAAAAAGCTCATTGGTGTATTAATAACCTTAGCACTATCTATATTAAATTGTTTTAATAGATCTAACGTATACTTAATTTGACTAAAAAAAGTTTCATCACTAAGTTGTTTGATTTGTAAACCTAGGAAAAAAGGTTAATTCTCACATTAAACTCATTTTGAACTCTTGGATCATACTATTGGCAAAAGATCACATAAAGACTCATTAATAGAACAAAAAATAATATCATTAATGTAAATTTGAATAATAAAATAATTATTTTTAAAATATTTAATAGAAAATATGATATCGGCTTTGCCTTTCAAAAAATCATTCTTAATTAGAAAAGAACAGAAAATAAAAATCCCAAATTTTTCAAAAAGGTGTTCATCGTCGTGCGAAGATTAATGCGTAAAAACTCACGAAAGTAAAATCCACATGTAAGATAGTTGTGTTTTACTTATGGAGATCGTATACCCTAGAATATCTATAGATCTATAGGAGAGAATGAAGGAGGTCAAATGCTCTCTTCTATAGCGGTGATCCACACATCAGGGTTGTGACAATGCTCCTTAAATCGCTGCCCAAATCTCCACACCTATTATCTCAGGAGGAGAAGGAGAGGGGAAATTAGGAGGTGGCAACCAAGAAACCTGTAGTCTATGGGTCTTTGGTTCCCTCCTATTTATAGAGGCCCCTAGTTAACTTAACCCAAATGGATCATACCCTATTGGGTACTAGATCTCCATCCAATTACCAAAGTATCTTAGATTAGTGAGTTTATATCCAATAATCTCTTATTAACTCTTATTGGATCTCATTCATGGGATCTAATAATTCAATAGCTTATTGGATATCCAATAAGATAGGGCTATAACGACTATCTTATATCCGAACCTCTACTCATCGTAACAACTACTATATGTGTATGTGTTAGGAATCTAGCTAGGAGAGTCCTAATTGAGAGGGACATTCATGTAAAACCTACCTAAGCCGACCCCTATTAAAGAGATGAAGAGGCCGGCCGGCTAGGGTTAGGAGGTTTTTCTTAGAGAAGAATTAGGAGTTGTAAGGGAATAGGAGTCTTGAGTAGGAGTTGGTTAGAAGTAAGAGTCTTAAGTAGAAGTCCTATTAGGAGTTAGGGTTTAGAAGCCCTATAAATAGCCATGTATTCCTTCTCTTTTCTTAAGCAATAGATGAATCTTTTCTGCAGCCTTTGAGCAGCAACTTGGAGGGAGGAACCCCTATAGAGTTCCAAGGAGGCCGATCCCCTAAAGAGATTAACCCCAAGTTTAGAATCTGCTAGGGTTCTAACACCTGGTATCAGAGCATCATTCTTGGCATCTCGCTGCCCTTCCATAGCCATCCCTCAGCCCACCACAGCCGCCAAAGCAATTCCCACAATTGCTTAAAAGATCGTCGCCAAATTCTGCCATCATCTCTACCACCGCGGATCATCCTTTGATCTCCCCGTGAATTGCAACAGGTTCTAGTTTCCTACCTTACTACTGCTGCAATTTAGTTATCCCTATCCAAAAATCCAAAAAAAAAAAAAATGTTGCTATATTGCTGCATAAACTTTTAATCACAAAGTTTTCATCTCTACAACGAAAGATATATTGTAGAATTTCTTGTTTGATCTTGATACTATATTTTCTCTATCCAAACCTCTACAAAATTTTCTTGATTAAATTCAACATCCTTGCTGTCATATAAACTAAGATATTACTGTCAATTCCCTCCTCAAATATCTCAAATTTTTGGTAGAGATTTCGTCAAGAAACCGCTGTTTCTTCGACGACAATTCTGCTCTTACAAGACAACACAATTCTACAACAAACTTTCACTGATTTCTATCAAACCTTTGCTGCCATCCACCACAGATCGAAAACTTTCATCCACAGCCCTAAAATTTCACTAAACCACACCCTCAAACTGCACCCAAAAAAGTCACAAAACAAACCTAAACCGCAGCCTACATCTACCAGTCCACCAACCCTTTCAACCATCACTTCTCTCAACCTATACATGCCTTTAACCTGTCAACAAAAGAGAGATCTTAACATCACAGATTTAGAGTCATATACTATGGCATCTGAGGAGGTAATCAATGCTAAATTTGAAGCCTTCGAGGCACGAATGTAGGTTCAGATTCAGACTCTCTTTACTGAATTCAGTTTGGGCCGACCACTAAGCCCGAAGAAATTACATCAAGGAGAGAGCTCTAACTAATCACATCATGCCCAAAGAGATAACTTCCAAGAGAGGAGAGGCTCTATGACTGACCCCAACTATTCGCGCATGAGAGTGGACTTCCCTAGATTAGAAGAAGGAGACCCAATTGGTAGGATCTCGCGCGCGGAGCGATATTTCGGTACCATAAAACTGCGGATGCATCCATGGTGGAAATTGCAGCTATACATCTTGAAGGGGATGCCATACAGTGGTTTGACTGGTTTGAACACACTTATGGAGTCCTTTCATGGTGACAATTCAAAGGACTGTTGAACCGCTTCGGACCAACTTATTACGAGAACATTGATGGACAACTAGCAAAGATCCGACATGTTAGGATTGGAGCGGCACTAAGAGGGGGGGGGGTGAATTAGTGCAGCGGTAAAGTGCGATAAACTTTTCGCGATTTAAAACCTTTCGGAAACTTCGTACGATAAAAGTAATGTTTTCGTTTGAAACCGTTTCGATTGCGTTTTAATTTAAAGGGATAAGTAAGACAGAGACAAAGAAGTAGAGCATTAAAGTGCAAATGATTTGCAGCAATATAAATGACAATAAGTAAATGCAAACCAGAGATTACGCCGATTTTACAATGGTTCGGTCAAATGACCTACATCCACTTGCGAGGCCCCTCTTTGATAAGGCTCCCACCTTCCACTAGCAAATCTCTTGAAAGGGAAGGGTAAATACCCCTTTTACAACTTTTACAAGCGGTTCACTCTCTTACAGATTTTTAGCAAGAAAGAAGGAGGTGAAAACTAGCAAATTGAAAACAAGACTAGCAAAGGCTCTTCTAAGACTTTTCTCTCAATCAATTTGCTTCTCTAAAAAGTTGTGATCTTAGCTGAGATTTGAGGGGTATTTATAGGTCTCAAGAGGATTCAAATTTGGGCTCCAAATTTGAATTCTCGTGGAGTTCCCAATGCTGGCGGTGCCACCGCCAGTCAGTGGCAGTGCCACCGCCTGTCACTGTCAGACGTTGACAGTGCTGGGCGATGCCACCGCCCATCCCAAGCGGTGCCACTGCCCAGCTCTCGGGTGCTGGGCGGTGCAACCGCCCAGTTTGGCAGTGCTAGCGCCAGACTCTTCGGTTGACTGGTTAGGCTTCAAACTTAGCCCAAACCAAGTCTGATGTTGGGCCCAATTGGCCCCTAACCAGGATATAGGATTATCTCTTAATCCTAATCCTAATTACAAGTTAACTACATAACAAAATACATCCTAAGCAATTTTTCAACCGTGAACGTCGAGTCTTGTTCCGGCGAGCTTTCTGACGAACATCTCTCGACGGACTCCCAGCAAGCTCCCGAACTTGTGATGACTTTAATGAGTAGCCGAGCCTTCTCGGTGATCTCCGTGAACCTCCGACGATCTCTTCGACGAACTTCCGAAAATTCCGACAGGTTCCCGAATCTTCTCGGTTGGTTCCGGCAGCATCTCCAACGATTCTTCGGACTCTTAAACGTCCATCGAACTTGACTCCGGTATCCTTGCTTTGTGTTTTCTGGTTATCGTAGTTAATCCTGCACACTTAACTCAATAATATGGATTAGATCAAATAACCCATCAATTGATTTTATCATCAAAATTCGAGATTCAACAATCTCCCCCTTTTTGCTGATGACAATCAATTGATGACGGAGTTAAACATAACTCCCCCTATCTATATGCCATATTATGAGAAGATAAAAACACTTGAATTCCATCCCATTGAATTCAAGCATGAACCGATAAGTTCTAACCGTAGAACTTATCGTTATTCTCATTAAGCATAATGTCAATGCTAAACTTCAATGAAAATCCTTTTCAAGTCGAAAGATAAGAGACAATTTTTACTACAACGGGAGATAAAGATTTTCAACATGAATTTCATGATATACATGTTTGACATGTTTTCAATATGATCATTCGATCTTGCGAATTTCTCAAAGATTTTGCAAGGCACATAAGACATTCATATCACACTAGCTTATATAAGTCATGCTATTAAAATGATACAAGTCATCACTTTTCTCCCCCTTTGTCATCAATAAAAAAGGAAAGAAAAAATCAGCATTCATTAATTTGATCAAATCTCTTCTTTCTATACAAGCCCATTCAAATTCAATTCGTCAATTTGAAACTCAGCATTCATTCATTCATTCAAATTCAGCATTCATTCATTCAAATTTACCAAAAATACTTATCCAGAATTCAGCTTAAAAGGAAAAATCAGCATTCATCTAGAAGCATATATCCAGAATTTAAAAATACATTTAAAAAGAAGGTTCAGTTTTTGTTCAAAAGATGACCAGCTTGGAACTTGAGATTAAGAGTAAACAGAACAGAATAAAAAGATACATCAATCCATAGGAGGAAATCCATAGTGCTGATACATAACATCTATTTTTTGATTTAGTTGTCGTAGTTCCTTTAAAATTTCAATTTGCTAGAGTTGAATTTGTTCTTGTTGCGATTTGAGTTGGTCTTGTTGGAATTTGATCTGAGATAGTTCTGCCATAATGAGTCCTTTAGAGGATGAAATAGGAGCTGAAGGCGCTGCACCAAAGGGACTAGGAGGAGGAGATTTATTTCCCATAAAAATTGGTGTTTCTGGTTGTTCTACTGGTGGAGGAATAGGATCAGTCCTTCTAGGTTGCCTTACCCATATTCCATTGTTAAATATGCACCTAAGTCTCTTTAGTAGATTTTTATTGATGACGTTATATCTATCACTCTGAATTGTTTCTTCATCGGGTGGGATGCAAATGTTATAGGCACGAAGAAATCTAGTGATTAACCCCCCATATGGCAACATAATATCTTTAGCTGTAATGTCCTGCATGTGTTACCGTATTGAGTATCCAAAATAGTTATGTTGACCGGTCATAATCCAATACATAGTGCTTATCTCTATTATACTCATTTAATCAAGATGATATTGCTTAGGGAATAGTATGCTTGTCATGATATGATGAAGAATCTTAGAGTTAAAAGGTAGTAAGTGTTCGCAACTCTTGGGTATTATTCCGAAGTTTGAGTTTGCAAAAATGGTTTCGACAGCTTCGGTGTAAGTTGCTCCTATTATATTAACATCCCATTTTCCTCTAAAATAGTAGCCCCTATCTTTTTCAGTGATTCCAATTAGTTCACAAATAGAATTATCAGAAATCCTAATTAGTGTTCCTAACATGTAAGTACTTAGGCTATCGTTATCTACCCATAGGTTTGCATAAAATAGCCTAACTAATCTAGGATAAATTGGTTTATCTATTTATAAGAGAGGTAGGGCCTCTAGATGAGCAAACCACCTAATGAGTTTTAAGTCTTCTAGTTCATCGAGATTAACGTGTTTTCCCTTATGGATATATCTTGTTTCAAAATTTGGAAACCTAAGGGCGTCTTCTTTGGATCTAAAAAGATTGTGGTCATATGAATCTCCTTCAATCCTTTTCCCTTTTGATCTCTTAGGAGCCATTTTCTAGACAAGATGATAAGAGAAATATGAATTGTAATGAATAGGTGAAACAAGAAGAAAGTGAAGGGAAGATTTTACCTTATGGAGTGTTTCTGGGATGATGGAGAGTTTGGACCAACAAGAATCCTTCTCCAAGGTTTGTAGAAGTTATAATGAGGGACTGAGAGATTTTGGGAGAGTTGGAGCAAGAGTTCCACGGGTTGGGGGCAGTGTCACCGCCGGCCCTAACCATTTCGGGTTATAAAGGGCTCTCGGGCGGTGCCATCGCCTGAACAAGCAGTGCCACCGCTTGGCGCCCGAGCGCTCAGGCGGTGCTACCGCCGATTCTGGCGGTGCCACCGCTGGCTTGCCGCGGAAGAAGGAAAGAAAACTTTTCTTCCCCTTTCTTGATTTCTAGAGGTTTTTGACGCAAGGAAAGGTTGAGATATTGAGTTGTACTTTAATATATCATTTGGAATCGCAAGAAGAAGATGAAATCAAATCCACAAACGAACGGAACAAGGATGAGACATTCTTCGTAAAATATATTCAAACGTCTTACTCTAAGGGATAATTTAACATGCCTAGTTCCCTTCTAATAAATTCAAATTGCTCTTCATTTAAGGCTTTTGTAAAAATATCTGCTAATTGATGCTTTATGTCAATGAATTCTAGAACAACATCATTGTTAAGGACATGATCGCATATGAAATGATGCCTAACGTCGATGTGCTTAGTTCTAGAGTGCTGAATTGGATTTTTTGTAAGACATATGGCACTAGTATTATCACATTTTATGGGAATGTTTTTAAAGTGAATTCCATAGTCTTCTAATGTATTTTTCATCCAAACAACTTGTGCATAGCATGCACTTGCAGCAATGTATTCGGCTTCCGCCGTAGATAGTGCAACTGAATTTTGTTTCTTGGAGGTCCAAGAAACAAGTGCATGTCCTAAAAATTGACATGTTCCGGATGTACTTTTTCTATCTATCCTGCATCCGCCAAAATCGGCATCCGCATAAGCTATTAAATCAAATTTTTCAGATTTTGGATACCACAATCCTAAATTTGGAGTTCCTTTAAGATACCTAAATATTCTTTTAACACTTTTAAAATGAGATAATTTAGGATTTGATTGAAACCTAATGCAAAGTCCTACACTAAACATAATATCCGGTCTAGTCGCGGTAAGGTAGAGTAGACTACCTATCATTCCCCTATATGTTTTTTGATCAAAATGTTCACTATTTTCATCCATATCTAACTTAGTCACAGTACTCATAGGGGTGTTTATTGCTTTTGAATTATCCATATTAAATCATTTTAACAATTCTAAAGTATATTTAGATTGGTTAAGAAATATACCATCCCTAAGTTGTTTGATTTGTAATTCTAAAAAGAACGTTAATTCACCCATTAAGCTCATTTCAAATTCATGACTCATACATTTGGCAAATGATTCACATAGTGATTCATCCGAAGAGCCAAAAATAATATCATCAACATAAATTTGCACAATAAGAAAATTATTTTCAAAATGTTTAATAAACAATATAGTATCAACCTTGCCTTTGGTAAAATTATTTAAAATAAGAAAGGAACTAAGCCTTTCATACCAAGCTCTAGGAGTTTGTTTCAAGCCATAGAGGGCCTTAGTCAATTTGAATACATGATTAGGAAGAAGAGAATTTTCAAATCCGGGAGGTTGTTCGACATATATTTCTTCAGAAATAAAACCATTCAAGAAGGCACTTTTGACATCCATTTGAAATAGTTTAAAATTATAACTACTAGCATAGGCAAGGAGCATCCTTATGGCTTCTAATCGAGCCACGAGAGCGAAGGTTTCTTCGTAATCGATACCTTTTTCTTGGTTGAAACCTTTGGCCACTAATCTAGCCTTGTTTCTAACCACGATACCATTTTCGTCTTGCTTGTTTCTAAAGACCAACATAGTACTAATGACTAAATGGTCACTAGGTTTAGGAACAAGCTCCCACAACTTATTCCTCTCAAATTGATTCAATTCCTCTTGCATTGCAATAACCCAAAAATCATCTTTTATGGCCTCGTCAATGCACTTAGGTTCGATTTGAGAAAGGAAGGCGGCATTAGCACAAAAATTCTTGAAAGAGGAACGAGTTTGAACCCCTTTAGATATATCCCCTATAATTAGCTCCTTTGGATGAGCATCTATATACTTCCATTCCTTAGGTAAGAAAATTTCGGAAGAAGGTGCATCCAAGTTGCTATTTTTAGGAGGGGGTTCATTTAAATTCAAATTATCAAAACCAAGATCATCATCAAAATCATTTTTCTTTAAATTTGAAACTTCATTAAAAACTACATGAATAGACTCTTCTATTACTAAGGTTCTTTTATTGAAAACCCAAAAAGCTTTAGAAATGGAAGAGTAACCAAGAAAGATGCCTTCATCGGATTTAGCATCAAATTTTCCTAAGGCATCCCTTTCATTTAAAATAAAGCATTTACAACCGAAAACTTTAAAATAGGAAATATTTGGTTTTTTGTTATTCCATAATTCATAGGGAGTTTTTGATAAGGATGGTCTTATTAGGACTCTATTCATGATGTAGCTAGCCGTATTTACGATTTCGGCCCAAAAATACTTAGGTAAACTATGTTCATTTAACATAGTTCTTGCCATTTCTTGTAGGTTTCTATTTTTTCTTTCAACTACTCCATTTTGTTGGGGATTTCTCGGAGTGGAGAAGTTGTGATTGTATCCATTAACTTCACAAAAATTTTGAAAGTCACGGTTTTGAAATTCGTCACCGTGATCACTCCGAATTGATGAAATCATGAAACCTTTTTCGTTTTGAGTGAGTTTACAAAATTTAGAGAAACACTTGAAACAATCACTTTTGTGAGCTAAGAAATAGGTCCAAGTGTATCTAGTATAGTCATCCACAATTACAAATGCATATTTGCTTCCTCCTAGACTTGTCGTATCAATTGGTCCAAATAAGTCCAAATGAATCAATTGTAATGGTCTAGTGGTGCTAATTTGAGTTTTTGATTTGAAACTAGTTTTTATTTGTTTACCTAGTTGACATGCATCGCATACTTTGTCCTTAATAAACTTTATATTTAGAATTCCTTGCACTAATTCTCTAGATGAGATCTTAGAGATTAGTTTCATGCTTGCATGGCCTAGTCTCCTATGCCAAAGCCAAGCATCATCATTTAAAGCAGAGAAGCACATTTCATTACTTAGTTCATTAAGGTTGATGGTGTAGACATTATTTTGTTTTAATGCAATCATAGTCATGCATGCTATGGTTTGGTTTTTCAATAATACATACATTTGATTCAAATCTAACGATATAACCTTTATCGCATAATTGACTAACACTTAAGAGATTATGTTTCAATCCATCAACTAGTAAGACATCATCAATAGAAAATTTTAATTTGTTACCTATGGTTCCCTTGCCAATGATTTTCCCTTGGTTGTTGTCTCCGAAGGTGACGTACCCTTCTTCTTTGCTAGTGAGCATAGAGAAATGAGATGGATCTACAATCATATGTCTTGAGCATCCACTATCTAGATACCATCTCTTGCTCCTAGCTTGTGATGGTATATGTTTCTACAAGAAGGGATTATTTTTAGGTACCCATTTTCTTTTGGGTGCCTTAAAAACTTATTCATCATATTGCATAGAATTGATCATAGTTCCTTTAGGAACCCAAATTAGTTTGTTCAGACTAATTTTCTTGAATGGACATTTATAAGTTTTATGTTCATATTTGCAACAAAAGTTGCAATGGCTTTGGTGCCGAACATGTAAGACGGGGCCTTTAATGAAGGTGGTTGGATTTTGGTGAGGACTTCTCACAAATCCGATTCCACTTCTTTTAGGAACGTGACCCTTATTTATAAGAATCATGTTCAAGGATTTGCTACCAATCTCGAATTTCTTCAAGGTGTCCTTAAGTAGCAAGTTCTCCTTTTGGAGAGATTCTAGATCATGGCATTTTATACATGGAGCTAAACTATCATGATATTCAGTTTTTAATCTATTGATATCACAAGTGAGACTATCATGCTCCTTTTTTAGCAATTTATATTTTCTACTAATTGTCTTACATTCATCAAATAACTCATGGAAAGCATTTAATAATTCATGATAAGGTAAATCTGCATCAATTAAATCCGTTACCTCTTCTCCGATGGCCATTAGGGCATAATGAGCAACTTGCTCGGTGTTGGACTCCTCTTCTTCAGACGAGCTTGAATCATCCCACGTTGCCTTGAGCGCCTTCTTCTTTGATGTTCTCTTTTTGGCTTGAGGGCAATCGTTCTTGTAGTGTCCCGATTTTTTGCATTCATAGCAAATCACTTGGTCCTTCTTTTGTTCAAATTTATTTTTTGTATTATTTTTAAATTTGTTCTTCCTTAAATATTTTTTGAATTTTTGAGTCAAAAGTGCAATGTCATTGTCACTGTCCTCATCACTTGATGTTCCTTTCAAGTGGTCTTCTTATGATTTGAGTGTCATATCCTTCCTATTCTTTGGAAGGGGGTTCTCGAGCTCGTCATGAGCTTGACATGTCATTTCGTAGGTCATTAGAGACCCAATGAGTTCTTCAAGAGGGAATGTTTTAAGGTCTTTGGCCTCTTGAATGGCCGTAACTTTTGGATCCCAACTTTTAGGGAGGGATCTTAAGATTTTAGTTACAAGTTCAAAGTTAGTAAAATCTTTACCAAGAGCTTTGAGTCCATTGATGACATCCGTAAACCGGGTGTACATGTCTCCGATGGACTCACTTGGTTTCATTCGGAAAAGTTCGTAAGAGTACACAAGAATGTTGATTTTGGACTCTTTCACTCGGCTAGTGCCTTCATGAGTGACCTCAAGAGTTCTCCAAATATTAAAAGCCGAATCACAAATTGAAACATGATTAAATTCATTTTTGTCTAGTGCACAAAACAAGGCATTCATAGCCTTTGCATTTAAAGCAAAAACCTTCTTCTCCGATTCATTCCATTCGCTCATCGGAAGAAAATATTTTTGATATCCATTTTCAACAATAGTCCAAAGCTCGAAATCCAAAGAAATGAGGAAGATCCTCATCTGAGTCTTCCAATACGTGTAATCCGACCCATTAAACATAGGTGGACGTGTGATAGAGTGTCCCTCATGCATGCCGGAGTAAGCCATCTCTCTTGGGTATTAAACCAAATATGAGAGTGAGCCTAGCTCTGATACCAATTGTTAGGATCGGAGCGGCACTAAGAGGGGGGGGGGGTGAATTAGTGCAGTGGTAAAGTGCGATAAACTTTTCGCGATTTAAAACCTTTCGGAAACTTCGTACGATAAAAGTAACGTTTTCGTTTGAAACTGTTTCGATTGCGTTTTAACTTAAAGGGATAAGTAAGATAGAGATAAAGAAGTAGAGCATTAAAGTGCAAATGATTTGCAGTAATATAAATGACAATAAGTAAATGCAAACCAGAGATTACGCCGATTTTACAGTGGTTCGGTCAAATGACCTACATCCACTTTTGAGGCCCCTCTTCGATGAGGCTCCCACCTTCCACTAGCAAATCTCTTGAAAGGGAAGGGTAAATACCCCTCTTACAACTCTTTACAAGCGGTTCACTCTCTTATAGATTTTCGAGAAGGAAGGAGGTGAACACTAGCAAATTGAAAATAAGACTTTCTAAGACTTTTCTAAGACCTTTCTCTCAATCAATTTGCTTCTTTAAAAAGTTGTGATCTCAGCTGAGATTTGAGGGGTATTTATAGGCCTCAAGAGGATTCAAATTTGGGCTCCAAATTTGAATTCTCGTGGAGTTCCCAATGCTGGCGGTGCCACCGCTTGTCAGTGGCGATGCCACCGCCTGTCATTGTCAGACTTTGACAGTGCTGGGCGGTGCCACCGCCCAGCTCTCGGGTGCTGGGCAGTGCAACCGCCCAGTCTGGCAGTGCTACCGCCAGACTCTTCGGTTGACTGGTTGGGCTTCAAACTTAGCCCAAACCAATTCTGATTTTGGACCCAGTTGGCCCCTAACCAGGATATAGGGTTATATCTTAATCCTAATCCTAATTACAAGTTAACTACATAACAAAACACATCATAAGCAATTTTTCAACCGTGAACGTCGAGTCTTGTTTCGGCGAGCTTTCCGACGAACTTCTCCTGACGGACTCCCAGCAAGCTCCCGAACTTTTGATGACTTTAATGAGTAGCCGAGCCTTCTCGGTGATCTCCATGAACCTCCGACGATCTCTTCGACGAACTTCCGAAAATTCTGACAGGTTCCCGATTTCTTCTCGGTTGGTTCCGGCAGCTTCTCCGACGATTCTTCGGACTCTTAAACGTCCATCGAACTTGACTTCGGTATCCTTGCTTTGTGTTTTCTGGTTATCGTAGTTAATCCTGCACACTTAACTCAATAATATGGATTATATCAAATAACCCATCAATTGATTTTATCATCAAAATCCGAGATTCAACACGACAAACCTCCACCATTCAGGAGTACCAAACCAGGTTTGAAAGGTTATCTAATCAAACTCATGATTGGTCTGAAAAATAGTTATTGGGGACCATTATTGAGGGCTTAAAGCCAGAGATCCGGGGAGAAGTTAAGACGTGACAACCATACACGCTTATGACAGCCATCTCTTTCGCACGACTTCAAGAGGAGCGATTGAACCATGAAGCCTGGAGGTCTAGGATCACTCCTCAACCTACAATACTAAAGCCCTTAGCCCCCCCTACTATCAACCGAGTCCCTGCACCAAAAATGTTAACAAGAGAAGAACTTCGGGAGAGATCTGCGAAGGGGTTATGTTGGCATTGCGACGAGCCGTGGAGCCACGAGCATCGCTGTAGAAAAGGGAGACTTCTTATAATTGAACCAGTAGAAGAAGAGGTCATTGAACATCCAAAAGAGAGCCTTGAATATGAAATAGAAGATATGGAAGAAGAGCCACAACTGACCGACATTACGGTACACGCACTAGCCGGCTACTCAAACCCACAAACAATGAAAGTTAGAGACATTCTCAAACAACAGTCGATTATTGTTCTCATCGACACAGGCATCACTAATAACTTCCTGAATAGTGAGATTGCTGCTCGGATGGCACTACATATTGAAGGTTGCAGTAAGTTCGATGTAAAGGTGGCTGACGGCAGAATCCTAAAGTGCGACCAAAGATGCCCGCAGGTGAAACTATTACTGCAAGACGAAGAAATTATCACCGATTTCTTCCTCCTACCACTTGATGATTATGAGGCAGTGCTTTGTATAGAATGGCTGACTACACTAGGTGATGTCTCTTGGAACTTTTCTAAATTAATTATGAAATTCTACTGTAAAGGCAAACAGATCATCCTACGCGGGAAGCGCGGAAGCAACGTTACCACTGTTTCGACCCAAAGAATGGAGAAAGTTTTACATACGGTAAATGGTGGCTTTTTAATGCACCTCCAGCAGCAACTAGAGGGGAAGAAAATAGAAATTGAAGATCAAAATCTTGCCCAATTGCTTACTGAATTTGCCGACATTTTTGCTGAACCATGCGGTCTTCCTCCTTCTCGACAACATGACCATTGAATTCCAATCCTTCCGGGCAAGCCACCAGCGAACACTTGACCATACCAATATCCTCACCTCCAAAAAGATGAAATTGAAAAGATCATAAAGGAGATGCTTGAAACAGGGGTGATTCGGCCAAGTTACAGTCCCTATTCCTCACCAGTGCTACTTGTACGCAAGAAGGACGGAACTTGGCGGATGTGCATCGACTACTGAGCTTTAAATGGCATCACCGTCAATGATAAGTACCCAATACTAGTGGTGGATGAACTTCTTGATGAATTAAAAGGAGCTCGAGTCTTCACAAAGTTGGACCTCCGATCCGGTTACCACCAAATTCGGGTATGTGAAGATGACATTCCAAAAACTGCATTCCGCACACATGATGGTCATTATGAATTCTTGGTAATGCCTTTTGGACTCACTAATGCTCCTTCAACCTTTCAAAGTCTCATGAACGATATTTTTCGGAGCTTTCTTCACAAATTTGTGCTGGTATTTTTTTGATGATATTCTCATTTACAGCCCTTCTCTTGAGACTCACTTTCAGTATTTACGGATTGTTCTGACGATCCTTCGAGAGAATACACTTTTTATTAAGCAACCAAAGTGTAGCTTTCTCCAGTAAAAAGTAGAGTATCTTGGGCACATAATATCAGAAGGAGTGGTGGTAGACCCAACAAAAATTGAGACAATGCAAGGCTGGCCGAAACCTACAAACGTGAAATTACTACGCGGGTTCCTTGGACTAACAGGCTACTACCAAAAATTTGTTAAGGACTATGGGAAGATCAGTGCACCACTCACTTCTTTACTAAAAAAAGATGCTTTCCAATGGTCGGACAAAGCCTCTGCTGCCATCGACAAACTTAAAGTAGCCATGACAATGACGCCGGTGCTAGCGCTACCAGATTTCAGCCGACCCTTCATCATTGAGACCGACGCATCTGGAGTCGGAATTGGAGCTCTTCTCAGGCAAGATGGTCGACCACTCACATACACTAGCAAGGCATTATCTCCCTTCCATCAAAACATGTCAATATATGACAAGGAGATGCTCGCCATTATACACGCAGTAATGAGGTGGAGACCCTACCTAATCGGCCGGCAATTTCAAATTAAAACCGACCTTAGAAGCCACAAGTATTTTTTGGAGCAAAAGATATTATCCCCTGAGCAACAAAAATGGGGAACCAAACTTCTTAGATTTGATTATGAAATTATTTACAAAAAGGGGAAAGAAAACGTTGTTGCAAATGCACTCTCACGGCTACCTGAGCAAGCTAAGGTTTTAGCCATCTCCCTTCCTACCACTAGTATGCTAGTCATAGGTGCCCAGCAAGCCAATCACGTGAGTGATGGCACGTGTGACTTAATATAGAATATTTTTGCTTATTATATTTTGGCATATATCACTTTATAACTATTGCATAAATGCATACATATATTGTGATGTCCTTGGATTTGTGCAATGGGAATCAGATCATGATGAGATCACGATAGTGAGATCGATTCACCTTTAAACACATATCCTAAATAATCCCGATCATAGGTTACTCAAGAGGGATATCGTGATAACCGGACAGACTGGTGTGCTGTATACCCGTCCATATGATGGATGCAGCTGGTCTCATAGCTGCTTGTATAGGGACACTAGGGATACAGTACAGGTGCTCATTGGAGAATGAGTTCACTGATTGATCTGCTTACGGAATGCTAGATGGTTGATGATGCCTTATTGTCAGATAATGATTTCGTAGTCCTAGTGGTGTATCTGGTCCTTAGACTTGAGACACCAAGGATGTCCTGTATGAGTGCTCCACTCTTTGATACCAGACTTATAGGTTTGGCTGTCCCAGATCTAATACAGCTGGTCATTGGGAGTGGTAGTCGACCTTACGAGCGCTATTGAGTGTCGATAGAGGATCATCCACTCTCGGCGTCATGAGAGGAATATCCCATGTGTTCTTGCTCAGACAAATCCCTGGCCAGGGTCATTCGGGTTGAGAGAGAAAGAGTTCTCCGGGAGAATCCGATTAGAGCGAGACTCGAGAAGAAACCGTGTGTGGGTCTGACAACACCATGCTCGATATACGGTCTCTGGTATATTAGATGGATAAGGGACTATAGGTACATGGTAACTGAGGACAGACAGGTCCAATGGATTGGATTCCCCTATATCGTCTAGGGACTACTGCGTAGTGGCCTACTACGTCCATAGTCGATGAGTCGAGTGAATTATTATAGAGATAATAATTCACTGAGTTAGAAGGAGTTCTGACAAGTTGACTCACGGCCAGCTCGATATTGGGCATAGAGGGTCACACACATTTGGTAGGCATTGCGATGAATAGAGGTTCGGATATGAGATATCCGACGGAGTCCTTGTCTTATTGGATGCAGATCCAATACCCACTAGGGGAGGACCCATTAGGGTTTGACAGGGGACCTCTATAAATAGGAGGGATTTAGAGCCCCATGGGCTAGAGAGCTTTTGTTTGCCTTTTCCTATTCTCCTCTCCATCTCCACCTCAGAGTAGGTCTAGAGTTTTGAGGAGCGTCGTCGCAACCCTACTGTGTGGATCACCGCTAGAGAGGAGGACGCTTGACCTCCTTCACCCTCTCCTAGGGATCTGCAAGGAAACAGGGATATACGATCTCCCTAGGTAACACAATCTACTCTATACGCAGTTTCATGTTTCGCGGATTTTTGCGTACCAATCTTCGCACGACGACGAACATCTCTTTGGGAATCGGGGATTTTGTTTTTCTTGTTCTTCCGCTGCGCATATGATGTCGCCCCAAGGATTTCCCAATAGTGGTATCAAAGCCAGGTTGTTCGTGCGAATGATTGGTTTTGAACTGCGTGTGTTGTGTTTAGGAAGAATTTTGACGACAAAATTGTTGACGCAAAAACAAGGAAAGGCAGCAACAGTTGCTGCCCTCGATCTGCGTGCGTGCAGCGCAGTCGAAGGCGGGCACAATAGGGGCTGCGTTTGCTGCAGCAGGCTTGCTGTCGGCGGGGCTGGCAGCCCACCGGCAAAGGCGCCGTAGGGCAGCGGCGCCCGCCGCCATTGCTCCCACAGGCGAAATCCCCCCTAAGGGGCGGTCGCCCGGCGGGACAGCACCGCCTGCGGAGGCGTCGGTGCCCGAAAGGGGCGCCCACCCACAGCGGCAGCGCTGCACGCACGCCCACCCGCAGCGGCAACGCTGCCAGCGGGCGTGCTGCCTGCAGGCGAGGGCAGTGCCCTCGCCCCGCCGCACAAGCCGTCGCCGGCAGGGTGGCAGCAGCGAAAAGGGGAAAGGGCACTGGGGTTTTCTGGGCAAAAGATAGTTTTGCCCCTCGAAATATTAGAAATTCTAATTTATGTCTTTTCTCCAAATTACGAAAATACCTCTACGAATTCAGAAATTCTCTATAATGTCCCTGATTTCAAAAAATATTAATTAATTAAAAGGTTTAGTTGATTATTATTATTTTATTATTATTATCTAGTAGTCCTACAAGATGATGATTATTTATACATGTGATGTATGATGTGTGGACGGATGATCATGGACCATGTGATGTGTGTACCTGTGATTATTATTATTGAGGTCTGCGAACCTCCTTTATATTTCTCGTTTATTGTTGGGCCTGCGTGCCTATGATTAAGTTGTAATCAAATGAGGAGGCACAACGAGAGCGTGGATGCGATAGTGGGACCCACGAGACGGACGATCGTGATGCATGAAGATGCATCAAGATGTCGACGGAACCGACAAGGACGAAATGGACGATCACAGGGCATGGAGATGCACCGTTGCACACATAGATCTTGATGTGAGTGATTAGGCCTTCTGGCTCGGGCCTAATCATATTAGGTTGTGGTCCATGATCATCTGGTGTAATTGCTTATACACATACTAGATATGTATATATATTTGTATGCGATGTAGATATATATTAAATATGTATATGTGTGACATGTCATATTAGGAGACCAAATCATAGAAACATCTCAAGATAATATTAAGTCGGTAAACGTGAGGCAATTAGATTGACCCACGTGGCCTTCCATCGTTATAAGTAGGAACCGATTCCCGGTGTAGGTTGAGTTGGTCGAGTCCCTCGAGACTCACCTATATCATGATTCGCTATCTTGCTTACGACATAGAGATGTCACCGGTGACCTGAGGGCATGGTATACTTGGTCGAGTCCCTCGAGGATATATCATCAAATCAAACTCATCTTATAATGAAGGTGTTGACTTAACCGAGCATCATGGTTGGTCGAGTCCCTCGAGGCCATGGTGATTCGGAGGCCAAACAGGACGGGAATCACAAGGACTTGTGATCGACAAGAGTTGCCTACCTTTTAGGCTTAGTCTGATTGGTCGAGTCCCTCGAGGTTACACTAAGACGCTGATTGGATCCTAATCCCCACTAGAAGTTTGCCGGAGACTTCCGTTTCACGTGCTGAGGGTGTCGCGTGACTCGTTAGTAAAATAGTGGGAGCATATTAAGATAAAAGTCCATATCTTGATAGTTTATTTCTTGCAAAATCTGCATGTTATTCATTTCTACTGCATCTTTATTTTCAAAAAATGTCACTTTCAAATCCCTTACGTGGCATACTTGATGTCAACTGCCTCATTGGTCCAAATTATACGGATTGGCTCCGTAACTTGAGAATTATTCTCACAGCGGAGAAAATCGTGTACGTCCTTGATACAGTGATGTCTGCGCCCGAAGAAGGGGCAAACGAGGATGAGATCGCTCACTACGTGAAGTACATTGATGACTCCACTCTTGCTCAGTGCTATATGTTGGGCTCGATGACTCCTGAGTTACAGAGACAAGATGAAAAGATGGATGCCAAATCCATTCTCCTATATGTCCACAAATTGTTTGAGGAACAGGGAAAGACTCAGCGATATGAGATATCTAAGAGTCTCTTCCGCGCTAGGATGACTGAGGGGACACCGGTTCAGAACCATGTCCTAAAGATGATTGAGTGGATAGAGAAACTCACAGGTCTAGGAATAGTCCTAGAGGATAACTTGTGTGTGGACATTGTGCTTCAGTCCCTACCAGATTCCTTTTCACAGTTCATAATGAATTTTAATATGAACAAGCTTGAAGTGACCCTCCTAGAGCTTCTCAATATGTTTAGGGAGGCAGAGAGTACTATCAAGAAAGAGAAGCTAGTTCTCTACATTGGTAAGACCAAAAGGAAAAGGAAAGCAGAAAGGTCCCTTAAGAAGGGAAAGGGCAAGGTCAAACCAGGTAAAGCAAAGGTTGCTAAGAAAGACACAGCAAAGGACAAAGGCTAGTGCTTCCATTGTGGTAAAGATGGGCACTGGAAGAGAAACTGCAAAGAGTACCTTACAGAAAGGGCGAAACAAAAGCTTGATGAAGCTTCAAGTACATTCATGATCAGTCTCCATTTGTCAGACTCTTATGATAACATATGGGTATTGGATACCGGTAGTGCTTATCATATATGCAATTCGTTGTAGGTTCTGGCAAGGCTTAGAAGACTAGAGAGAGGCGAGATGGACCTCAAGATGGGTAATGGAGCAAAAGTTGCTGTAGTAGCTGTTGGCGAGGTCGCCCTACATCTGCCTAGTGGAGGTTTTATTGCATTAGATGCATGTTATTTTGTTCCTTCTATTATCAAAAACATTATCTCCATTTCATGATTAACAGTTAGTGGATATAAATTTATTTTTGAGAACAATGGTTGTTCGATATTATTAGATGATAAGATCATCATGAAAGGAACATTGCATAATGGTTTATTTATATTAGACACCACTCCACATATCGTGAATGTAAATGTGTCCTAAAGGGAACGAGATGAGTTGAATAGTGCATACCTGTGGCATTGTAGGCTAGGTCACATCCATGTAAGAAGGATTTAAAAGTTGCTAAATGATGGATATCTAGATCTATTCGACTATGTGTCTTGTGCAACTTGTGAGCCTTGCATTCGTGGAAAACTTACCAACTCTCCATTTAGTGGAACTAGAGAGAGAGCCACTGAGTTATTGGTACTCATACATAGTGATGTATGTGGACCCATGTCAACTCATGCCATTGGAGGTTACTCCTACTTCATTACATTTACTAATGATTTCTCAAGGTATGGATATGTGTACTTAATGAAGTACAAGTCCGAGGCCTTTGAGAAATTCAGAGAGTATAAGAATGAGGTGGAAAACCAGACTAGAAAGAGTATCAAAACTCTTTGATCAGATCGAGGAGGTGAGTACTTAAGTACAGAGTTCACTCAGTTCCTCAAGGACCATGGGATATTATCCCAATGGACACCTTCTTATACACCTCAGCTCAATGGTGTCTCTGAAAGGAGAAATCGTATATTTTTAGATATGGTACGGTCCATGATGAGTTTTGCTGACCTACCCATCTCATTCTGGGGATATGCCCTAGAAACCGCAGCTTACCTTCTGAACAGAGTTCCAACTAAGTCGGTAGTGTCTACACCATATGAGATATGGAAAGGGAAGAAGCCTGATCTTAAGGTTGTTAAGATTTAGGGCTGCCCTGCAAATGTTAAAAGACACAACCCCGATAAGTTAGAATCAAGGACAGAGCGATGCTAATTTGTGGGATACTCCAAGGAAACTTGTGGGTATTATTTCTATCATCTCGAGGACCAAAAGATCTTTGTAGCTAAGAGAGCAGTGTTCCTTGAGAAGGAACACATTCTTGGCGGAGATAGTGGGAGAATGATAGAATTGAACGAGGTTGGAGAACCAAGCTCAAGCACCACTCTCCAGCCCTAGTCTGTTCAGATACCTAATACACAAGTTTCAACTTTACGCAGATCTGATAGAGAATCCCATCCTCCTGAGAGATATGTGGGACATATTTGAGAAGAGGATGCAGAGGATATTGATCCTCAGACCTACGAGGAGGCTATTATGAGTATAGACTCCGGGAAGTGGCAAGAAGCCATGAATTCTGAGATGGATTCTATGTACTCCAATAAGGTTTGGAACCTAATTGATGCGCTCGAAGGTATTGTACCCATCGGTTGCAAGTGGATCTTTAAGAAAAAGATCAGAGTAGATGGAAAGGTAGAGACCTATAAAGCAAGGCTAGTGGCTAAGGGGTATCGTCAAAGGCAAGGTGTTGACTATGACGAAACCTTCTCACCCGTAGCAATGCTAAAATCCATTAGAATTCTATTGGCTATTGTAGCACACTATGATTTTGAGATCTGGCAGATGGATGTGAAAACCGCATTCCTCAATGGGAACCTCGAGGAGGAGGTGTATATGATGCAACCTGAGGGATACGTGTCCAAGAACTGTCCAGATAAGGTGTGTAGGTTGCTTAAATCCATTTATGGATTCAAGCAAGCTTCCCGAAGTTGGAACATAAGATTTGATGAGGCAATCAGATCTTATGACTTCGTTAAGAACGAAGATGAGCCTTGTGTATACAGAAAGGTAAGTGGGAGTGCTATCACCTTTTTGGTGTTGTATGTGGATGACATCCTGATCATTGGGAATGACGTAGGAATGCTATCCACAGTAAAGGCTTGGTTATCTAGACACTTCTCCATGAAGGACTTAGGGGAAGCATCTTATATTTTGGGGATAAGAATCTATAGAGATAGATCCAAGAGGATGCTTGGCTTGTCCCAGTCTAGGTACAAAGAAACCATTGTCAAAAGGTTTGACATGAAAAATTCCAAGAGAGGTCTCATACCGATGAGACATGGGATATCGCTTTCTACGAGTATGTCCCCAAAGACTCCATAAGAAAGGGCGAACATGGATATGATACCTTATGCCTCAGCAATAGAGTCTATCATGTATGCCATGCTATGTACTAGGCCTGATATAGCGGAAGTTCTGAGTGTCACGAGCAGGTATTAGGTGGATCTAGGCTTGGAGCACTAGAAAGCAGTAAAGTGTATCCTTAAGTACTTGAGATGGACTAAGGATCTTTTACTAGTATATGGAGGTAGTAGCTTTAAGGTTCAAGGCTACACTGACTTAAGTTTTCAGTCTGATGTCGATGATAGCAAGTCGAATTCAGGGTATGTGTACACCTTTAATGGAGGAGCAGTGTGCTGGAAGAGTTCCAAGCAAGATACCACTGTTGACTCGACCACAGAGGCGGAGTACATTGCTGCATCAGATGCAGCAAAGGAGAGAGTTTGGGTCAAGAAGTTCATCATAGATTTGGGAGTCGTGCCGGGTAGCGAAGAGCCGATCTCCCTATATTGCGACAACAACAGGGCGATTCCTCAAGCAAAAGAACCTAGGTCTCATCAGAAATCTAAGCATGTTCTGAGGAGGTTCCACCTTATCAGAGAGATCATGACCCGACGAGATGTAGTAGTGGAAAGAGTTCCATCCGAAGATAACATTGCAGATCCACTAACAAAGCCGTTGTCTCAGATTTGTTTTGAGCATCACAGGGGTCTGATAGGGATCAGACACATAGGTGATTGGCTTTAGGTCAAGTGGGAGATTGCTAGTCATAGGTGCCCAGCAAGCCAATCACGTGAGTGATGGCACGTGCGACTTAATATAGAATCTTTTTGCTTATTATATTTTGGCATATATCACTTTATAACTATTGCATAAATGCATACATATATTGTGATATCATTTGATTTGTGCAATGGGAATCGGATCGTGATGAGATCACGATAGTGAGATCGATTCACCTTTAAATACATATCCTAAATAATCCCGGTCATAGGTTACTCGAGAGGGATATCATGATAACTGGACAGACTGGTGTGCTCTATACCCGTTCATATGATGGATGCAGTTGGTCTCATAACTGCTTATGTAGGGACACTAGGGATACAGTACAGGTGCTCAATGGAGAATGAGTTCACTGATTGATCAGCTTACGGAATGCTGGATGGTTGATGATGCCTTATTGTCAGACAGCGATTCCGTAGTCCTAGTGGTGTATCTGGTCCTTAGACTTGAGACACAAAGGATGTCCTGTATGAGTGCTCCACTCTTTTATACCAGACTTATAGGTTTGGTTGTCCCAGATCTAGTACAACTGGTCATTGGGAGTGGTAGTCGACCTTACGAGGGCTATTGAGTGTCGATAGAGGATCATTTACTCTCAGCGTCATGCGAGGAATATCCCATGTGTTCTTGCTCAGACAAATCCCTGGCCAGGGTCATTCGGGTTGAGAGAGAAAGAGTTCTCTAGGAGAATCCGATTAGAACAAGACTCGAGAAGAAACCATGTGGGTCTGACAACACCATGCTTGATATACAGTCTCTGGTATATTAGATGGATGAGGGACTATAGGTACACGGTAACTGAGGACAAACAGGTCCAATGGATTGGATTCCCCTGTATCGTCTGGGGACTACGGCGTAGTGGCCTAGTACGTCCGTCGTCGATGAGTCGAGTTAATTATTACAGATATAATAATTCACTAAGTTAGAAGGAGTTCTGATAGGTATGACTCACGGCCAACTCAATATTGGGCCTAGAGGGTCACACACATATGGTAGTCATTGCGATGAATAGAGGTTCGGATATGAGATATCCGACAGAGCCCTTGTCTTATTGGATGCAGATCCAATACCCAGTAGGGGAGGACCCATTAGGGTTTGACAGGGAACCTCTATAAATAGGAGGGATTCAGAGCCCCATGGGCTAGACAGCTTTTGTTTGCCTTTTCCTATTCTCCTCCCCATCTCGACCTCATAGTAGGTCTGGAGTTTTGAGGAGTGTCGTCGCAACCCTGCTGTGTGGATCACCGCTAGAGAGGAGGACGCTTGACCTGTTGGAAAATCCTTGGGGGCGACATCATATGCGCAGCGGAAGAATAAGAAAAACGAAATCCCCGATTCCCAAAGAGATGTTCGTCGTCGTGCGAAGATTGGTATGCAAAAATCCGCGAAACATGAAACTGCGTATAGAGTAGATTGTGTTACCTAGGGAGATCGTATATCCTTGTTTCCTTGCAGAACCTTAGGAGAGGGTGAAGGAGGTCAAGCGTCCTCCTCTCTAGCGGTGATCCACACAGTAGGGTTACGACGACACTCCTCAAAACTTGAGACCTACTCTGAGGACGTCATATTGGATGTATTGGAATAATTTACCACTTGAAGACGTCATATGGGAACCATATGAGGAGCTGAAGACCCGATTCCCTGAGTTTATGGAATCTCAGCCTTGAGGACAAGGTAGATTTGAAGAGGGCAGGTCTGTTCGGACTCTAGCTAGGAGAGTCCTAATTGAGAAGGACATTTATGTAAAACCTACCTAAGCCGACCCCTATTAATGAGATGAAGAGGCCGGTCGGCTAGGGTTAGGAGGTTTTTTCTTAGAGAAGAATTAGGAGTTGTAAGGGAATAGGAGTCTTGAGTAGGAGTCCTATTAGGAGTTGGTTAGAAGGAAGAGTCTTAAGTTGGAGTCCTATTAGGAGTTAGGGTTTAGAAGCCCTATAAATAGCCATGTATTCTTTCTCTTTTCTTAAGCAATAGATGAATCTTTTCTGCAGCCTTTGAGCAGCAACTTAGAGGGTGGAACCCCTATAGAGTTCCAAGGAGGCCGATCCCCTAAAGAGATCAACCCCAAGTTTAGAATTTGCAAGGGTTCTAACAGTATGACCCTCTAAGCCCAATATCAAGCTAACGTGAGTCATACCTGTTAGAACTCATTCTGACTCAGTAAACTATTATCTCTATAATAATTCACTCGACTCATTGACTACGGACATATTAGGTCACTACGATGCAATCCCCATATGATATAGGGGAATCCAATCCATTGGACCTATTTGTCTTAAGTTACCATAGACCTATATTCTCTCATCTGTATAGAGACCATATACCGGGCATGGTGCTATCAGGAGCATACGGTTTCTACTCAAGTCTCGCTTTAATCGGATTCTCCCGGAGAACTCTTTCTCTCTCAATTAGAATGACTTTGGCTAGGGATTTGTCTGAGTAAGAACACATGAGATTTTTTTCTCATGACATCGAGAGGAGATGATCCTCTATTGACACTCAATAGTCCTCATAAGGTTGGCTACCACTCCCGATGACCAACTGTGCTAGATTTAGAACTGTTGGAAAATCTTTCGGGTAATATCACATGTGCAGCGGAAGAACAAAAAATAAAATCCCCAATTCCTAAAGATATGTTCATCGTCGTGTGAAGATTAGTGCTTAAAATTCTGTAAAAACCACGTGTGAGATAGATTATGTTATTTAGGGAGATCGTATATCCCTGAATCCCTACAGATCTCTAGGAGAGGGTGAAGGAGGTCAAGCGCCCTCCTCTATAGTAGTGATCCACATAGCAAGGCTGTGATGATGCTCTTCAAAACTTCAGGCCTGCTTTGAGGTTAAGAGGGGGAGGAGAATAGGAGAGAAAATAAAAGCTCTAGACTATAAACTATTGAAGCTCTCCTATTTATAGAGGTTCCATATCTGTTAGGATCAAGAGCACTAAGAGGGGGGGGGGGGGGTGAATTAGTGCAGCGGATTAAATCGTTGGTTTTTGAAATCGTTGGCATGATAAAAAACTGAACTTGAAAAGTTTGACTTAGATGCGTGTTCGTAGAGAAGTGCAACAAGATTATAAAGTACGTAATAAAGTTTGCAGTAAGATAAATTGTTATAAGTAAATGCAAACCAGAGATTACTCCAATTTTAGAGTGGTTCGGTCAAATGACCTACATCCACTTGCGAGGCCCCTCTTCGATGAGGCTCCCACCTTCCACTAACAAATCTCTTGAAAGGGAAGGGTAAATACCCCTCTTACAACTCTTTACAAGCAGTTCACTCTCTTACAGATTTTCGAGAAGGAATGAGGTGAACACTAGCAAATTGAAAACAAGACTTTCTAAGACTTTTCTAAGACCTTTCTCTCAATCAATTGCTGCTCAAAAAGTTGTAATCTCAGCTGAGATTTGAGGGGTATTTATAGGCCTCAAGAGGATTCAAATTTGTTCTGCAAATTTCAATTCTCGTGGAGTTCCTGATGCTGGCGGTGCCACCGCCTGTTAGTGGCGGTGCCACCGCCTGTTAGTGTCAGGCGCTGACAGTGCTGGGCGGTGCCACCACCCAGCCCAGGCGGTGCCACCGCCTGGCATTGTCAGACGTTGACAGTGCTAGGCGGTGCCACGGCCCAGCTCTCGGGTGCTGGGCGGTGCAACCGCCCAGTCTGGCAGTGCCACCGCCAGACTATTCGGTTGACTGGTTGGGCTTCAAACTTAGCCCAAACCAAGTCTAATTTTCAGCCCAATTAGCCCCTAACCAGGATATAGGATTATCTCTTAATCATAATCCTAATTACATGTTAACTACATAACAAAAACATATCCTAAGCAAATTTTCAACCGTGAACGTCGAGTCTTGTTCCGACGAGCTTTCCGACGAACTTCTCCTGATGGATTCCCAGCAAGCTCCCGAACTTGTGATGACTTTGATGAGTAGCTAAGCCTTCTCGGTGATCTCTGTGAACCTCCAATGATCTCTTCGGCAAACTTCCGAAAATTCCGACAGGTTCCCGATTTCTTCTCAGTTGGTTCCGGTAGCATCTCCGATGATTCTTCGGACTCTTAAACGTCCATCGAACTTGACTCTGGTATCCTTGCTTTGTGTTCTCTGGTTATCATAGTTAATCCTGCACCCTGAACTTAATAATATGGATTAAATCAATTAACCCATCAATTGATTGTATCATCAAAATCCGAGATTCAATAATATCAACTTAACTCCAATAGATTCTCTCCTATTGGGTATTAGATCTCTATCCAACTACCCATGCCTCTTAGATTAGTGGATCTCTATCCAATACTCTCTTATGGGCTCCTATTGGATCTCATCCATCGGTTCCAATAATTCAGGGGCTTATTGGATATTCAATATGATAGGGGCTCCGACGGATATCTCATATCTGAACCTCTAATCATCGTAATGCCTATCATATGTGTGTGACCCACTAGGCCCAATTTGAGCTGGCCATGAGTCATACATGTTAGAACTCCTTCTAGCTTAGTGAATTATTATCTTCCTAATAATTCACTCGACTCATCGACTATGGACGTACTAAGACAATACGCCGTAGTCCCTATACGATACAGGGGAATACATTCCATTGGACCTGTTTGTCCTCTGTTATCATGTACCTATAGTCCCTTATCTATCTAATGTAGGGAAATCATGGGGGCGACATCATATACGCAGCGGAAGAACAAGAAAACAAAAATCCCCGATTCCCAAAATGATGTTCGTCGTCGTGCGAAGATTGGTGCGCAAAAATCCGCAAAACACAAAACTGCGTATAGAGATTGTGTTACCTAGGGAGATCGTATATCCCTGTTTCCTTACAGATCCTTAGGAGAGGGTGAAGGAGGTCAAGCGTCCTCCTCTCTAGCGGTGATCCACACAGCAAGGTTGCGATGACCCTCCTCAAAACTCCAGGCCTCTAAGGTGGAGAGGGAGAGGAGAAGAGGAAAGGCAAGCAAAGACTCTTGCCTTTGAGGCTGTGAATCCCTCCTATTTATAGAGATCCCGTGTCAAACCCTAATGGGTCCTTCCCTAGTGGGTATTGGATCTGCATCCAATAAGACAAGGCTCAAATCGGATATCTCATATCCAACCTCTACTCATCGCAATGCCTACCATATGTGTGTGACCCTCTAGACCCAATATCGAAGCGTCGAGTCATACCGCCGAAACTCTTTCTAACTTCGAATTATTATCTCTGTAATAATTCACTTTCGACTCATCGACTTCTGAGACGTATTAGGCCACTACGCCAGTAGTCCCCCAGACGATGGAAATCCAATCCATTGGACCTGTTTGTCCTCGGTTACCATGTACCAATAGTCCCTCATCCATCTAATATCCCGAGAGACCGTATATCGAAAGCACGGTGTTGTCGGACCCATACGGTTTCTACTCGAAGTCTCGCTCTAATCGGATTCTCCCTAGAACTTTTCTCTCTCTACGAATGACCTCGCCGGGATTTGTCTGAGCAAGAACACATGGGATATTCCTCTCATGACGCCGAGAGTGGATGATCCTCTATCGACACTCAATAGCCCTCGTAAGGTCGACTACCACTCCCAATGACCAAATTTGTACTAGATGCGGGACAAACCAAACCTATAAGTTCGGTATCAAAGAGTGGAGCACTCATATGGACATCCTTGGTGTCTCAATTCTAGGACCCGATATACACCACTAGGACTACGGAATCGCTGTCCGACAATAAGGCATCATCAACCATCCAAAGATTCCGTAAGCGGATCAATCAAGTGAACTCATTCTCCAATGAGCACCTGTATCGTATCCCTAGTGTCCCTACACGAGCAGCTATGAGACCAGCCGCATCCCTCATATGGATGGGTATACAAAGACACCGGTCTATCCAAGTTATCACGATGTCCCTCTCGAAAACCTATGACCGATTATTTAGGATATGTGTTTAAAGGTGAATCAATGTCATTATCGTGATCTCATCACGATCCGATTCCCATTGCACAAATCCAAGGACATCACAATATATATATGCATTTATGCAATAGTTATAAAGTGATATACGCCAAAATATAATAAGCAAAAAAAGATTCTCTATCAAGTCACACGTGCCATCACTCACGTGATTGGCTTTTTGCTGGGCACCTATGACTAGCAATCTCCCACTTGACCTAAAAGCCAATCACCTATGTGTCCGATCCCCCATCGGACCCACCTCGTGACGCCAAAGACAAAATGCGACAACGGCTTTGTCGGTGGATCTGCAATGTTATCTTCGGATGGAACTCTTTCCCACTGCTACATCTCCTCGGTTACGATCTCTCTTATAAGTTGGAACCTCCTCGAACATTTTTTGATGAGACCGGGTTCCCTTATTTGAGTAATCACCCCATAGTTGTCGCAATATAAGGAAGTCAACTTGTCGCTATCTCAGATTTACTCCCAAATCTATGATGAACTTCTTCACCCAGACTCCCTCCTTTGTTGCATCTCGATGCAGCAATGTACTCTGCCTCTGGTCGAAGTCGGCAGGGTATCTTTTGCTTGGAACTCTTCCAAAGACACTTGCTCCTCCATTCAAGGTGTACACATACCCTGAATTCGACTTGCTATCATCGACATCGACCTTGAAAACTTGAGTCGATGTAGCCTTCAACCTTAAGGCTATTACCTCCATATACTAGTAAAAGATCCTTAGTCCTTCTCAAGTACTTAAGGATACACTTTACTGCTTTCCAGTGCTCCAAGCCTGGATCCGCCTAATACCTGCTCATGACACTCAGATCATGCGCTATATCAGACCTAGTACATAGCATGGCATACATGATAGACCCTATTGCTGAGGCATAAGGTATCATATCAATGTTCGCCCTTTCTTCTGGAGTCTTTGGGGACATATTCGTAGAAAGCGATATCCCATGTCACATCGGTATGAGACCTCTCTTGAATTTTTCCATGCCAAACCTTTTGACAATAGTTTCTTTGTACCTGGACTGGGACAAGCCAAGCATTCTCTTGGATCTATCTCTATAGATTCTAATCCCCAAGATATAAGATGCTTCCCCTAAGTCCTTCATGGAGAAATGTCTAGATAACCAAGCCTTTACTGTGGATAGCATTCGTATGTCATTCCCAATGATGAGGATGTCATCCACATATAACACCAAAAAGGTGATAGCGCTCCCACTTACCTTTCTGTATACACAAGGCTCATATTCGTTCTTAACGAAGTCATAAGATCTGATTGCCTCATCAAATCTTATGTTCTAACTTCGGGAAGCTTGCTTTAGTCCATAAATGGATTTAAGCAACCTACACACCTTATCTGGGTAGTTCTTGGACACGAATCCCTCAGGTTGCATCATATACACCTCCTCCTCGAGGTTCCCGTTGAGGAATGCGGTTTTCACATCCATCTGCCAGATCTCATAATCATAGTGTGCTGCAATAGCCAATAGAATTCTGATGGATTTTAGCATTGCTACGGTGAGAAAGTTTTCGTCAGTAGTCAACACCTTGCCTTTGGACGATACCCCTTAGCCACTAGCCTTGCTTTATAGGTCTCTACCTTTCCATCTACTCCGATCTTTTTTTTTAAAGATCCACTTGCAACCGATGGGTACAATACCTTCGAGCATCAACTAGGTTCCAAACCTTATTGGAGTACATAGAATCCATCTCGTAATTCATGGCTTCTTTCCACTTCCTGAGTCTATACTCATAATAGCCTCCTCCTGAGGTCCGAGGATCAATATCCTCTATATCCTCTACTCTAATATGTCCCACATATCTCTCGGGAGGATGGGATACTCTATCGGACCTCCACGTAAAGTTGATACTTGTGTATTAGGTACCTGAAACTGCATTCCTGCCAGAGTGGTGCTTGAGCTTGGTTCTCCAACCTCGCCAATTCTATCATTCTCCCACTGTCTCCGTCAAGAATGTGTTCCTTCTCAAGGAACACTGCTCTCTTAGCTAAAAAGACCTTTTGGTCCTCGAGATGATAGAAATAATACCCACAAGTTTCCTTGGGTTATCCAACAAATTTGCATCGCTCTGTCCTTGATTCTAACTTATCGGGGTTGTGTCTTCTAACATGGGCAAGGCAGCCCCAGATCTTAACAACCTTAAGATCAGGCTTCTTCCCTTTCCATATCTCATATTGTGTAGACACTACCGACTTAGTTGGAACTCTGTTCAGAAGGTAAGCTGCGGTTTCTAGGGCATATCCCCAGAATGAGATGGGTAGGTCAGCGAAACTCATCATGGACCGTACTATATCTAATAATGTACGATTTCTCCTTTCAGAGACACCATTGAGCTGAGGTGTATAAGGAGGTGTCCATTGGGATAATATCCCATGGTCCTTGAAGAACTGAGTAAACTCTGTACTTAAGTATTCACCTCCTCGATCTGATCGAAGAGTTTTGATACTCTTTCCAGTTTGGTTCTCCACCTCATTCTTATACTCTCTGAATTTCTCAAAGGCCTCAGACTTGTACTTCATTAAGTACACATATCCATACCTTGAGAAATCATTAGTAAATGTAATGAAGTAGCAGTAACCTCCAATGGCATGAGTTGACATGGGTCCACATACATCACTATGTTTGAGTTCCAACAACTCATTGGCTCTCTCTCCAGTTCTACTAAATGGAGATTTGGTCAGTTTTCCACGAATGCAAGGCTCACAAGTTGTATATGACACATAGTCGAATGGATCTAGATATCCATCATTTAGCAACTTTTGAATCCTTCTTTCATGGATGTGACCTAGCCTACAATACCACAGGTATGCACTGTTCAACTCATCTCGTTTCCTTTTGGACATATTTACATTCATGATATGTGGAGTGGTGTCTAATATAAATAAACCATTATGCAATGTTCCTTTCATGATAATCTTATCATCTAATAATATCGAACAACCATTGTTCTCAAAAACAAATTTATATCCACTAACTGTTAAACATGAAATGGAGATAATGTTTTTGATAATAGAAGGAACAAAATAACATGCATCTAATGCAATAAAAGCTCCACTAGGCAGATGTAGGGCGACCTCGCCAACTGCTAATACAGCAACTTTTGCTCCATTACCCATCTTGAGGTCCATCTCGTCTCTCTGTAGTCTCCTAGGCCTTGCCGAACACGCAACAAATTGCATATATGATAAGCACTACCGGTATCCAATACCCATGTGTTATCATAAGAGTTTAACAAATGGAGACTGATCATGAATGTACCCTAAGCTTCATCAAGCTTTTGTTTCGCCCTTTCTCGCAAGGTACTCTTTGCAGTTTCTCTTCCAATGCCCATCTTTTACCACAGTGGAAGCACTGGCCTTTGTCCTTTGCTTTGGGTCTTTCTTAGCAACCTTTGCTTTACCTTGTTTGCCCTTGCCCTTTCCCTTCTTAAGGGACATTTCTGCTTTCCTTTTCTTTCTAGTCTCACCAATTAGAGAACCTGGCTTCTCTTTCTTAATAGTACTCTCTGCCTCCCTCAACATATTGAGGAGCTCTGGGAGAGTCACCTCAAGCTTGTTCATATTAAAATTCATTATGAACTGTGAAAAGGAATCTGGTAGGGACTGAAGCACAATGTCCACACACAAGTTATCCTCTAGGACCATTCCTAGACCTGTGAGTTTCTCTATCCACTCAATCATCTTTAAGACATGGTTCTGAATCGGTGTCCCCTCAGTCATCCTGGTTTGGAAAAGGCTCTTGGATATCTCATATCGTTGAGTCCTTCCCTGTTCCTCAAACAATTTGCGGACATGTAAGAGAATGGATCTGGCATCCATCTTTTCATGTTGTCTCTGTAACTCTGGAGTCATAGAGTCTAACATATAGCACTGAGCAAGAGTGGAGTCATCAATGTACTTCAGGTAGCGAGCGATCTCATCCTCGCTTGCCCCTTCTTCGGGCGTAGGCATCACTGTATCAAGGACGTACAAGATTTTCTCCGCTGTGAGAACAATTCTCAAGTTACGGAGCCAATCCGTATAATATGGACCAGTAAGGCGGTTGACATCAAGTATGCCACGTAAGGGATTTGAAAATGACATTTTTTGAAAATAAAGATGTAGCAGAAATGAATAACATGCAGATTTTGCAAGAAATAAACTATCAAGATATGGACTTCTATCTTAATATGCTCCCACTATTTTACTCACGAGTCACGCGACACCCTCAGCACGTGAAACGGAAGTCTCCAGCAGACTTCTAGTGGGGATCAGGATCTAATCAGCGTCTTAGTGTAACCTCGAGGGACTCGACCAATCACACTAAGCCTAAAAGGTAGGCAACTCTTGCCGATCACAACTCCTTGTGATTCTCGTCCTGTTCGGCCTCCGAATCACCATGGCCTCGAGGGACTCGACCAACCATGATGCTCGGTTAAGTCATCACCTTCGTTACAAGATGAGTCTGATTCGATGATATACCCTCGAGGGACTCGACCAAGCATACCATGTCCTCAGGTCACCGGTGACGTCTCTATGTCGTAAGCAAGATAGCGAATTGCGATATAGGTGAGTCTCGAGGGACTCGACCAACTCAACCGACACCGGGAATCGGTTCCTACTCATAACGATGGAAGGCCACGTGGGTCATTCTAATTACCTCACGTCTACCGACTTAATATTATCGAGAGATGTTTTTATAATTTGGTCTCCTAATATGACATGTCACACATATACATATTTAATATATATCTACATCATATACAAATATATATACATATCTAGTATGTGTATAAACAATCACATCAGATGATCATGGACCACAACCTAATATGATTAGGCCCGAGCCAGTAGGCCTAATCACTCACATCAAGATCTATGTGTGCAACGGTGCATCTCCATACCCTTGTGATCGTCTATCTCGTCCTCGTCGATTCCGTCGACATCTTGATGCATCTCCATGCATCACGATCGTCCGTCTCGTGGGTCCCGCTATCGCATCCACGCTCCCGCTGCGCCTCCTCATGTGATTACAACTTAATCATAGGTACGCAGGCCCGACAATAAACGAGAAATATAATGGAGATTCGCAAACCTCAATAATAATAATCACAAGTACACACATCACAAGGTCCATGATCATCTGTCCACACATCATACATCACATGTATAAATAATCATCATCATGTAGGAGTACTAGATAATAATAAAAAATAATAATCAACTAAACCTTTTAATTAATTAATATTTTTCTGAAATCAGGGACATATAGGGAATTTCTCAAATCTTAAGGGTATCTTCGTAATTTGGACAAAAGACAGAAACTGGAATTTCTCAAATTCACAAGGGCAAAACTGTCCTTTTGCCCAAAACCCTAATTCCCTCTGCTGTTGCCGCCACCACCCACCCTGGCCGCTGGCCTATCTGGGCGAGGGCGCAGGGTCGCCCTCGCCCTTGAGCTCACTGGGGGCCGGCCAGAGGTGGGGTGGCCCCCGGCCCGGCCCGCCGCCTCGGGCGGTTCTGCCCATGAGGCAGCGCCCGCAGGCGGTGCTGCCTCACTGGCAGCCAGCCCTGCGGGTTTTTTTGTAGTGGGAGCAGCGGCCACGGTAGCCGCTGCCCTCATGGTGCCTCGGCCCGTATTTCTGCTGCCCATGGGCCTCTCCCACGGGGTCACGTCACAGGGCGCCTCTACCAGCGGGCTGCCAGCCCCGCCCGTCCGCAAGCCTGCTGCAAACAGAGACCGGGTTGGTTGTTGCAAGCAACTAGCTTAATTGCGATGTGGCGCTATGGTGCCCGGTCAGCGGCGCGGTCGTTCTTCTGTAGATGGTCAGCAGCATGTAGATCAAGGGCTGCAAATGTTGCTGCCCTTCCTCGCTTTTGCATCAATGATTTTGAGGACAACATTCTACCTAAACACAACACACGCAGTTCAAAACCAATCATTCGCACGAACAACCTGGCTCTGATACCACTGTAGGGAAATCATGGGGCGACATCATATCACATGCAATGAAGAACAAGAAAACAAAAATCCCGATTCCCAAAAAATGTTAGTCGTCGTAAAGATTGGTGCGCAAAAATCAAGAAAAACACAAAACTGCGATAGAGATTGTGTTACCTAGGGAGATCGATATATCCCTGTTTCCTTGCAGATCCTTAGGAGAGGGTGAAGGAGGTCAAGCGTCCTCCTCTCTGGCGTGATCCACAGCCAGGGTTGACGACCCTCCTCAAAAACTCCAAGCCTCGAGGTGGTGAGGGAGAGGAGAATAGGAAAGGCAAGCAAAGACTCTAGCCTTTGAGGTCTGTGAATCCCTCCTATTTATAGAGATCCCGTGTCAAACCCTAATGGGTCCTTCCCTAGTGGGTATTGGATCTGCATCCAATAAGACAAGGGCTCCGTCGGGATATCTCATATCCCAACCTCTACTCATCGCAATGCCTACCATATGTGTGTGACCCTCTAGGCCCAATATCGAAGCTAGCCGTGAGTCATACCGTCGAACTCCTTCTAACTTTCGGTGAATTATTATCTCTATAATAATTCACTTTCGACTCATCGACTTCTGGACGTTTCTAGGCCACTACGCCAGAAGTCCCCGAGGCATATCAGGGGAATCCAATCCATTGGACCTGTCGTCTCGCCACCATGTACCTATAGTCCCTCATCCATCTAATATCCCGCAGACCGATATCGAGCATGGTGTTGTCGAACCCATACGGTTTCTACTCGAAGTCTCGCTCAATCGGATTCTCCTCGGAGAACTCTTTCTCTCTCAACCCGAATGATCACGGCGGGGATTTGTCCGAGCAAGAACACATGGGATATTCCTCTCATGACGCCGAGAGTGGATGATCCTCTATCGACACTCAATAGCCCTCGTAAGGTGACTACCACTCCCAATGACCAAATTGCACTAGATGCAGGGACAGCCAAACCTATAAGTCTCGGTATCAAAGAGTGGAGCACTCATACAGGACATCCTTGGTGTCTCAAGTCTAAGGACCGAGATACACCACTAGGACTACGGAATCGTTGTTCGACAATAAGGCATCATCAACCATCCAAAGATTCCGTAAGCGGATCAATCGGTGAACTCATTCTCCAATGAGCACTGTCTTCGTATCCCTAGTGTCCCTACACGGCGACTATGAGACCGGTTTGCATCCATCATATGGACGGGTATACTGACACACCAGTCTATCCGGTTATCACGATGTCCCTCTCGAGTAACCTATGACCGAGATTATTTAGGATATGTGTTTAAAGGTGAATCGATCTCACTATCGTGATCTCATCACGATCCGATTCCCATTGCACAAATCCAAGGACATCACAATATATATATGCATTTATGCAATAGTTATAAAGTGATATACGCCAAAATATAATAAGCAAAAAGATTCTGTATCAAGTCACACGTGCCATCACTCACGTGATTGGCTTGCTGGGCACCTATGGCTAGCATCTAATATCCCAGAGACCGTATATCAGACATGGTGCTATCAGACATATACGATTTCTACTCGAGTCTTGCTCTAATCAGATTCTCATAGAGAACTCTTTCTCTCTCAATCTGAATGACCCTAGCTAGGGATTTGTTTGAGCAAGAATATATGAGATATTTCTCTTAGGACACCAAGAGTGGATGAGCCTTTATCGACACTCAATAGCCCTCATAAGGTTGACCACTACACCCGATAACTAGTTGTGCTAGATCTGGGACATCCAAACCTATAAGTCCGGTATCAAAGAATGGAGCACTTATACATGACATCCTTGGTGTCTCAAGTCTAAGGACCAGATACACCATTATGACTATAGAATCGCTGTCTAACAAAAATACATAATCAACCATTTAGCATTCCGTAAGCGGATCAATCAATTAGCTCATTCCCCAATGAGCACTTGTATCATATCCCTAGTATCCCCACATAAGCAGCTTTGAGATCAATTGCATCCATCATATAGATGTTGAATCTCGTATTTTGATGATGAAACTACTTGATATATGTTTATGATTTAATCTGCGTTTTGAGTGACGTCGGATGCTTCGATCAGGATGAGACAATTAAAGCAAGAACATCATGTTGTGCCGGAGGAACATGTCAGAAGATTGGACGTCGGGGCGGTGGATCGGGTCGACGATCGACGAAAGGCTTCGGGCCGTGGACTCGCATCGGGCCAAGAAGAGCGGTATTGTGCCAAGGATATCGGAGTTGCGGAGTCAACCGGCCGATTGGGCAATAGGCTGCGCAGGAGAGGACGATCTGTCAAGAATCTGGACGCGCCGAGGGACCAATGACGCGTGCATGCACAACTTGGTTAAATTGCTTAGGATTAATTGTCTCGATCGAAGTTTTGTTTTAATTGTGCAGGATTAACTATGATAACGATGAAGACATAAAGCGAAGCAAAGTGTGTCGGAGTCAAGCGAAAGGATTTGTTATGAAGTTCGAGAGTTCGACGGAAGTCCAAAGGTTCGTTTGAATGCTACCAGAGCTCGCCGAAAAGATCGGAGCTTGCCAAGAAGCTCATTGGAACTCGCTAAGATCAAATCATGAAGTCTAGGAGCTTGCCGGAGTCCGCAGAATGGTTTCCGAGAGTTCATCTAAGACCGCCGGAAGTTTGCCGAAACTTCCGTAAGAAGTCTTGACTTGCGGACTTTGTAATAGCTTAGAAAATGTCTTTAAATTCATAGTTAGCACGTTAATTAGGGTTAGGATTAGGTGTTAATCCTATAACCCAAGTAGGGGCCAATTAGGCTCAAGTTCGGACTGGTTTGGGCCATGTTTGGAGCCAAACCAAGTGAGCTGAAATAGTAAAAGAGGTGGCACCGCCAGGGTTGGAGGTAGCACCGCCCAGGCCATGTCTCCCAGCGAGACTGGGCGGTGCAACCGCCCCAGGCAAGAGGTGCAACCGCCTGGGCTCAATCTCCGAGCTCTGCCATGCTAGTCATAGGTGCCCAGTAAGCCAATCACGTGAGTGATGGCACGTGTGACTTGATACAAAATCTTTTTGCTTATTATATTTTGGCGTATATCACTTTATAACTATTGCATAAATGCATATATATATTGTGATGTCCTTGGATTTGTGCAATGGGAATCGGATCGTGATGAGATCACGATAATGAGATCGATTCACCTTTAAACACATATCCTAAATAATCCCGGCCATAGGTTACTCGAGGAACATCGTGATAACCGGATAGACTGGTGTGTCTGATACCCGTCCATATGATGGATGCAACTGGTCTCATAGCTGCTTCGTGTAGGGACACTAGGGATACAAAGACATGTGCTCATTGGAGAATGAGTTCACGATTGATCCGCTTTACTTTACGGAATGTTTGGATGGTTGATGATGCCTTATTGTCGACAAATGATTTCATAGTCCTAGTGGTGTATCTGGTCCTTAGACTTGAAACACCAAGGATGTCCCAGTATGAGTGCTCCACTCTTTGATACCGCACTTATAGGTTTGGCTATCCCGGATCTAGTACAGCCGGTCATTGGGAATGGTAGTCGACCTTACGAGGGCTATTGAGTGTCGATAGAGGATCATCCACTCTCATCATCATGAGAGGAATATCCCATGTGTTCTTGCTCGGACAAATCCTCGCCGGCGAGGTCATTCGGGTTGAGAGAGAAAGTGTTCTCCTGAGAATCCGATTAGAGCGAGACTTCGAGTAGAAACCGTATGGGTCCGACAACACCATGCTCGATATACTGGTCTCTCGGGATATTAGATGGATGAGGGACTATAGGTACATGGTAAATCGAGGACGACAGGTCCAATGGATTGATTCCCCTCAGATCGTCGGGGACTACTGGCAGAGGGGCCTAGTAACGTCCGTCGTCGATGAGTCGAAAGTGAATTATTACAAAGATAATAATTCACCGAAGTTAGAAGGAGTTCTCGAAAGGTATGACTCACGCCAAAGACGATATTGGGCCTAGAGGGTCACACACATATGGTAGGCATTGCGATGATGAGTAGAGGTTCGATATGAGATATCCGGGACTAAGCCCTTGTCTTATTGGATGCAGATCCAATACCCACTAGGGAAGGACCCATTAGGGTTTGACACGGATCTCTATAAATAGGAGGGATTCCGCGACCTCATAGGCTAGAGTCTTTGCTTGCCTTTCCTATTCTCCTCTCCCTCTCCACCTCGAGGCCAGAGTTTTGAGGAGGGTCGCCGCAACCCCTGCTGTGGATCACCGCCAGAGAGGAGGACGCTTGACCTCCTTCACCCTCTCCTAAGGATCTCAGAAGGAAACAGGGATATACGATCTCCCTAGGTAACACAATCTCTATACGCAGTTTTGTGTTTTGGATTTTTTTACGCACCAATCTTCGCACCTCACGACGAACATCTTTTTTTTTTGGGAATCGGGATTTCTGTTTTCTTGTTCTTCCGCGATATGATGTCGCCCCCTGATTTCCCAACAAAGTGGTATCGTGAGCCGTTGTTGTTCGTGCGAATCATTGGTTTTTTGAACTGCGTGTGTTGTGTTTAGGAAGAATATTGATGTCAAAATCGTTGACGCAGCGAGGAAGGGCAGCAACAGTTGCTGCCCTGGATCTGCATGCCCGCCACCACCGGCAGCAGCCCGTAGAGTCGCCTGACCAGCACCACAAATACCGACGATGCACAAGCGCCGGTTTGGCAAAAAAATGCCGGCGGGCTCCGCTTGCAACAGACTTGGCGTCGGGCGGACTGGCAGCCCACGGGCAGAGGCGCCAGGGGCAGCGCGCTTCCGCCGCAAGAAGGAAGCGACTCCCATCGCCACGCTGCTCGCGGGCGAAACCCCCCCCCAGTGGGCTGGCCGCCAGGAGAGCACCGCCACGGAGGACGGCGCACTGCAGGGGCGCAAACCTGCAGGGGCAGCACCGCCTCATGCGCTGTTGCCCGCCGGCAGAACTGATTCGCTGGCGCCACCTGCAAAGGGCTAGCGAGCGGGCTTAAGCCGGGCTGCCGGGCAGCCCGCCCCTGCCAAGACAGCCAGGCCGCCGCCAGGGTGGCGGCGGCGGCAGCAGCGAAAGGGCATTAGGGTTTTCTGGGAAAAAGACAATTTTTCCCCTCGGAATTTGAGAAATTCCAGTTTCTATCTTTTGTCCAAATTACGAAAATACCCTTAGGAATTAAAAAATTCCCTACATGTCCCTGATTTCAGAAAAATATTAATTAATTAAAAGGTTTAGTTGATTATTATTTTTATTATTATCTAGTAGTCCTACATGATGATGATTATTTATACATGTGATGTATGATGTGTGGACGGATGATCATCGACCGTGTGATGTGTGTACTTGTGATTATTATTATTGAGGTCTGCGAACCTCCATTACATTTCTCGTTTATTGTCGGACCTGCATGCCTATGATTAAGTTGTACTCACATGAGGAGGCGCAGCGGGAGTGTGGATGCGATAGCGAGACCCACGAGACGGACGATCGTGATGCATGGAGATGCATCAAGATGTCGACGAAACCGACGAGGACGAGATGAACGATCACAGGGCATGGAGATGCACCGTTGCACACATAGATCTTGATGTGAGTGATTAGGCCTACTGGCTCGGGCCTAATCATATTAGGTTGTGGTCCATGATCATCTGATGTGATTGCTTATACACATACTAGATATGTATATATATTTACATGCGATGCAGATATATATTAAATATGTATATGTGTGACATGTCATATTAGGAGACCAAATTATATAAACATCTCTCGATAATATTAAGTCGGTAGACGTGAGGCAATTAGATTGACCCATGTGGCCTTCCATCGTTATGAGTAGGAACCGATTCCCGGTGTAGGCTGAGTTGGTTGAGTCCCTCGAGACTCACCTATATCGCGATTCGCTATCTTGCTTACGACATAGAGATGTCACCGGTGACCTGAGGACATGGTATGCTTGGTCGAGTCCATCGAGGGTATATCATCAAATTAGACTCATCTTGTAACGAAGGTGTTGACTTAACCGAGCATCATGGTTGGTCGAGTCCCTCGAGGCCATGGTGATTCGGAGGCCGAACAGGACGGGAATCACAAGGAGTTGTGATCGGCAAGAGTTGCCTACCTTTTAGGCTTAGTGTGATTGGTCGAGTCCCTCGAGGTTACACTAAGACGCTGATTGGATCCTGATCCCCACTAGAAGTCTGCTGGAGACTTCCGTTTCACGTGCTGAGGGTGTCGCGTGACTCGTTAGTAAAATAGTGGGAGCATATTAAGATAGAAGTCCATATCTTGATAGTTTATTTCTTGCAAAATCTGCATGTTATTCATTTCTGCTACATCTTTATTTTCAGAAAATGTCGCTTTCAAATCCCTTACGTGGCATACTTGATGTCAACTGTCTTACTGGTCCAAATTATACGTATTGGCTCCGTAACTTGAGAATTGTTCTCACAGCGGAGAAAATCATGTACGTCCTTGATACAATGATGCCTACGCCCGAAGAAGGGGCAAGCGAGGATGAGATCGCTCGCTACGTGAAGTACATTGATGACTCCACTCTTGCTAAGTGCTATATGTTGGGCTCTATGACTCCAGAGTTAGAGAGACAACATGAAAAGATGGATGCCAGATCCATTCTCCTACATGTCCGAAAATTGTTTGAGGAACAGGGAAGGACTCAACGATATGAGATATCCAAGAGCCTTTTCTGCGCTAGGATGACTGAGGGGACACCGGTTCAGAACCATGTCCTAAAGATGATTGAGTGGATAGAGAAACTCACAGGTCTAGGAATGGTCCTAGAGGATAACTTGTGTGTGGACATTGTGCTTCAGTCCCTACCAGATTCCTTTTCACAGTTCATAATGAATTTTAATATGAACAAGCTTGAGGTGACTCTCCCAGAGCTCCTCAATATGTTGAGGGAGGCAGAGAGTACTATTAAGAAAGAGAAGCCAGTTCTCTACACTGGTGAGACCAGAAAGAAAAGGAAAGCAGAAAGGTCCCTTAAGAAGGGAAAGGGCAAGGGCAAACAAGGTAAAGCAAAGGTTGCTAAGAAAGTCCCAGCAAAGGACAAAGGCCAGTGCAGAAACTGCAAAGAGTACCTTGCAGAAAGGGCGAAACAAAAGCTTGATAAAGCTTCAGGTAGATTCATGATTAGTCTCCATTTGTTAGACTCTTATGATAACACATGGGTATTGGATACCGGTAGTGCTTATCATATATGCAATTCGTTGCAGGTTCTAGCAAGGCCTAGGAGGCTACAGAGAGGCGAGATGGACCTCAAGATGCGTAATGGAGCAAAAGTTGCTGTATTAACTGTTGGCGAGGTCGCCCTACATCTGCCTAGTGGAGCTTTTATTGCATTAGATGCATGTTATTTTGTTCCTTCTATTATCAAAAACATTATCTCCATTTCATGTTTAACAGTTAGTGGATATAAATTTGTTTTTGAGAACAATGGTTGTTCGATATTATTAGATGATAAGATCATCACGAAAGGAACATTGCATAATGGTTTATTTATGTTAGACATCACTCCACATATCATGAATGTAAATGTGTCCAAAAGGAAACGAGATGTGTTGAACAGTGCATACTTGTGGCATTGTAGGCTAGGTCACATCCATGAAAGAAGGATTCAAAAGTTGCTAAATGATGGATATCTAGATCCATTCGACTATGTGTCATATGCAACTTGTGAGCCTTGCATTCGTGAAAAACTGACCAAATCTCCATTTAGTAGAACTGGAGAGAGAGCCAATGAGTTGTTGGAACTCATACATAATGATGTATGTGGACCCATGTCAACTCATGCCATTGGAGGTTACTCCTACATCATTACATTTACTGATGATTTCTCAAGGTATGGATATGTGTACTTAATGAAGTACAAGTCTGAGGCCTTTGAGAAATTCAGAGAGTATAAGAATGAGGTGGAGAAACAGACTGGAAAGAGTATCAAAACTCTTCGATCAGATCGAGGAGGTGAATACTTAAGTACAGAGTTTACTCAGTTCCTCAAGGACCATGGGATATTATCCCAATGGACACCTCCTTATACACCTCAGCTCAATGGTGTCTCTGAGAGGAGAAATCGTACATTATTAGATATGGTATGGTCCATGATGAGTTTTCACGACCCCTACCCGCCTCATTCTCGGGATATGCCCTAGAAACCGCAGCTTACCTTTCTGAATAGAGTTCCAACTAAGTCGGTAGTGTCTACACCATATGAGATATGGAAAGGGAAGAAGCCCCATCTTAAGGTTGTTAAGATCCGGGGGCTGTCCTACCCATGTTAGAAGACACAACCCCATAAGTTAGAATCAAGGACAGAAAGGATGCAAATTTGTGCGATACCCCAAGGAAACTTGTGGGTATTATTTCTATCATCTCAAGGACCAAAAGGTCTTTGTAAGAAGAGAGCAGTGTTCCTTGAGAAGGAACACATTCTTGACGGAGACAAAGGGGAGAATGATAGAATTGAGCGAGGTTGGAGAACCAAGCTCAAGCACCACTCTCTACAAACGAGTCCTGTTCAGTACCTAATACACAAGTATCAACTTTATGCAGGTCTGATAGAGTATCCCATCCTCCCGAGAGATATGTGGGACATATTAGAACAGAGGATGTAGAGGATATTGATCCTCAGACCTACGAGGAGACTATTATGAGTATAGACTCCGAAGTGGAAAGAAGCCATGAATTCTGAGATGGATTCTATGTACTCCAATAAGGTTTGGAACCTAGTTGTTGCTCCGAAGGTATTGTACCCATCGGTTGCAAGTGGATCTTTAAGAAAAAAGATCGGAGTAGATGGAAAGGTAGAGACCTATAAAGCAAGGCTAGTGGCTAAGGGGTATCGCCAAAGGCAAGGTGTTGACTACTTTACGAAACTTTCTTACCCGTAGCAATGCTAAAATCCATCAGAATTCTATTGGCTATTGCAGCACACTATGATTATGAGATCCGGTAGATGGATGTGAAAACCGCATTCCTCAACGGGAACCTCGAGGAGGAGGTGTATATGATGCAACCCGAGGGATTCGTGTCCAAGAACTGCCCGATAAGGTGTGTAGGTTGCTTAGATCCATTTATGGACTAAAGCAAGCTTCCCGAAGTTGGAACATAAGATTTGATGAGGCAATCGATCTTATGACTTCGCTAAAAACGAAGATGAGCCTTGTGTATATAGAAAGGTAAGGGAGCGCTATCACCTTTTTTTTGGTGTTATATGTGATGACATCCTCATCATTGGGAATGACATAGGAATGCTATCCACAAGAAAAGGCTTGGTTATCTAGACACTTCTCCATGAAGGACTTAGGGGAAGCATCTTATATCTTGGGATTAGAATCTATAGAGATAGATCCAAGAGGATGCTTGGCTTGTCCCAAATTGTGTACATAGAAACCATTGTCAAAATGTTTGGCATTGAAAATTCTAAGAAAGGGCAAACATGGATATGATACCTTATGCCTCAAAGAATATGGTATATCATGTATGCCATGTTATGTACTAGGCCCCGATATAGCGCATGCTCCGAAAGTGTCACGAAAGGCGTGTATCAAAGGATCCGTGCTTGGAGCACTCGAAAGCAAGAAAGTGTATCCTTAAGTACTTGAGAAGGACTAAGGATCTTTTACTAGTATATGGAGGTAATAGCCTTATGGTTGAAGGCTACACCGACTCAAGTTTTCAGTCCGATGTCGATGATAGCAAGTCAAATTCGTGGGTATGTGTACACCTTGAATGGAGGAGTGTGTGGGAAGAGTTCCAAGCAAGATACTACTGCTGACTCGACCACGAGGCGAGTACACATTACTGCATCGATGCAGCAAAAAGAGGAGTCCGGGTGAAGAAGTTCATCACAGATTTGGGAGTCGATACAGAGATAGCGACAAGTCGACTTCCTTATATTACACAACTATGGGGTGATTACTCAAATAAGGGAACCCGAGTCTCATCGTAAGTGTTCGAGGAGGTTCCAAATTAAAAAAAGGGAGATCGTAACCCGAGGAGATGTAGTAGTGGAAAGATTTCCAACCAAGATAACATTGCAGATCCACCGACAAAACTGTTGTCTCATTTTGCCTTTGAAGGCCCATTGGGGTCCGATGGGGATGCACACATAGGTGATTGGCTTTAGGTCAAGTGGGAGATTGCTAGTCATAGGTGCCCAAGAAGCCAATCACGTGAGTGATGGCACGTGTGACTGATACAGAATCTTTTTGCTTATTATATTTTGGCGATATCACTTTATAACTATTGCATAAATGCATATATATATTGTGATGTCCTTGGATTTGTGCAATGGGAATCGATCGTGATGAGATCACGATAATGAGATCGATTCACCTTTAAACACATATCCTAAATAATCCCGGTCATAGGTTACCGAGAGGAACATCGTGATAACCGGATAGACTGGTGTCTTGTATACCCGTCCATATGATGGATGCAAATTGGTCTCATAGTCGCCGTGTAGGGACACTAGGGATACGATGTGTGCTCATTAGAGTGCCGGATGGTTGATGATGCCTTATTGTCGACAAATGATTTCAGAGTCCTAGTGGTGTATCTCGGTCCTTAGACTTGAAACACCATGGATGTCCTGTATGGGTGCTCCACTCTTTGATACCGACTTATAGGTTTGGCTATCGCAGATCTAGTATAGCTGGTCATTGGGAATGGTAGTCGACCTTTACGAGGGCTATTGAGTGTCGATAGAGGATCATCCACTTTCTCGTCCATGAGAGGAATATCTCATGTGTTCTTGCTCGACAAAATCCTTGGCCAGGGTCATTCGGGTTGAGAGAGAAAGAGTTCTCCTGAGAATCCGATTAGAGCGAGACTCGAGTAGAAACAAAGATGGGTCTCGACAACACCATGCCTCGATATACGGTCTCCGGGATATTAGATGGATGAGGGACTATAGGTACATGGTAACAGAGGACAAACAGGTCCAATGGATTGATTCCCCTCAGATCGCCCTGGGGACTACTGGCGTAGTGGCCTAGTACGTCCCAGAGTCGATGAGTCGAAAGAATTATTACAGAGATAATAATTCACCGAAAGTTAGAAGGAGTTCGACAGTATGACTTACTTTACTGACATTGGGCCTAGATGGTCACACACATATGGTAGGCATTGCGATGAGTAGAGGTTCGATATGAGATATCCGACGGCCCTTTGTCTTATTGGATGCAGATCCAATACCCACTAGGGAAGGACCCATTAGGGTTTGACACGGATCTCTATAAATAGGAGGGATTCACAGCCTTATAGGATAGAGTCTTTGCTTGCCTTTTTCCTATTCTCCTCTCCTCTCCACCTTAGAGGCCCGAGTTTTGAGGAGGGTCGTCGCAACCCCCGCTGTGTGGATCACCGCCAGAGAGGAGGACGCTTGACCTCCTTCACCTTCTCCTAAGGATCTGCAAGGAAACAGGATATACGATCTCCCCAGGTAACACAATCTCTATACGCAGTTTTGTGTTTTTTGATTTTTACGCACCAATCTTCGCATCGACGACATCTTTTGGGAATCGGGATATTTGTTTTCTTGTTCTTCCGCTGCACATATGATGTCGCCCCTTGATTTCCCCAACGTACAAAGCGGTGCAACCTCTCCCGTCGTGGTGCAACCACCGAGCTCAGATCTTTGAGCTCGGCAGAGAGGTGCAACCGCCTCGACAGAGGGTGGCACCGCCCAAAGGCTTAGTCTTCGAAGTCTCTGCGGTGGTGCAACCTCTCCAATCAAGAGGTGCAATCACCATCCCTAATTCCGGGATTTGATCGATTTGATCGTTTTGAGCTCCAAATTTGAACTGGGTTGGGGCCTATATATACCCCACCCATTCAGCACTGAAAGCACAGAACATACACTCGAAATCTTGCTATCTTTCTGTGTTTCTTAGAGCTCAAAACTACTAGTTCTCCTCCTTCTATTCTTCAAGTTTGAATTGTAAAGAGAGGAGAGAAAACTTCTGTAAGGGTTGTCTCCTGAGCCCATCAAAAGGAGTGAAACTGTAAAAGGGAAGTTGGCCTTCGCCCATTGAAGGAAGGCAGCTAGTTGACGTCGGTGACCTCGTCGGAGGAGGAAGCCAAAAGTGGAGTAGGTCAAGACTGACCGAACCACTCTAAATCTCTGGTTTGCTTTTACTATGAGCACTTTATCATTACTGCAAACCTCCTACATAGCTACTGCCCTCTGTTCTTTTACGAACGAGTCTCTAAATTCTGATCTTTCTGAATCTGCATTCAAACGTAAATCGGTGTCTTCGTACGATCTTTACGCTGTAGTTTACACTTACGTTTTGATTCCATTTATAACTGCAAATTGCTTTCTGCGTATTCATAAAACGCTTTTCAAAGTTCAAAACTGCGATTAGACGTAAAATTATGCTTTGACGTAAGACTGCGTTTAGACGTAAAACAGCGTTTAGATGCAAAACTGCGTTTAGACGTAAAACTGCGTTTAGACGTAAAACTACGTTTAGACGCAAAACTGCGTTTAGACGTAAAACTGCGTTTAGACGCAAAACTACGTTTAGACATAAAACTGCATTTAGACGTAAATCGGCTTTCCTCGTACAATCATCAGATTTCAGTTTACGTTTACATCTTGATTTCAACTGCATACTGCTTTCTGCGATTTTACAAACGAGTTTCAAAGTTTAGACATAAATCTGTGTTTAGACGTAAATCTGCGTTTAGACGTAAATCTGCGTTTAGACGTAAATCTGCTTTTTGCAGATTACTTTTTGAGCTGTACAATAGCAGCACATTGTCTTTATACTTCTGCTTGAACTGTGTTTTATCTAAACAAGTGATTTACGAATCGACACTTAGACGTAAATCTGTTTCTTCGTACGAACGTCAGATTTCAGTTTACGTCGATATTCTGGTTTTCATCATTGCTGCAAACTGCCTGCATAGATTGACTGTAACCTTGCTTAGTATCAACTCTCATACAGAGTTGTCCTTATCGTTCAAACGCAGCTTTCGGTTTTAATCGTAGAAAGTTTTCCGCTGCACTAATTCACCCCCCCCCCTCTTAGTGCTCTCGATCCTAACAATTGGTATCAGAGCGGGGTATTTCTCATTTCGGATTTACACCCGAGAGAAATGGCTCTTCAAGAGGGCTTTTTGGTCTTTCGTCCACCGTTCTTTAACGGATTGGACTACACTTATTGGAAAACTCGAATGAGAGTTTTCTTGATTTCTCTAAATCTGGATTTATGGAATATCGTTGAAAACGGTTTTCAACTTCCCTCTAAACCGATGAACGAATGGTCGGATTTAGAGAAGAAGTATTTTTCTTTAAACGCAAAGGCTATGAATGCCTTATTTTGCGCTTTGGACAAAAATGAGTTCAATTGGGTTTCTTTGTGCGAAACGGCTTTCGATATCTGGCGCACTCTTGAAATCACGGACGAGGGAACTAGTAGAGTCAAAGACTCGAAAGTTAATATTTTACTGCATGATTTCGAGCTTTTTCATATGAAACCAAGCGAAACCGTTGTTGACATATACACCCGTTTTACGGATGTCGTCAATGGTTTAAAATCACTTGGTAAAAGCTTTTCGGATTTTGAACTCGTTAACAAAGTTTTATGCCACTTTCTAAAACTTGGGATTCAAAAGTAACTCGCTATTCAAGAATCGAAAAACTTGAACCAATTTCCACTTGAAGAACTAATTGGTTCATTGATGACATATGAAATGGTGCACAATGCACATGATGAACATGTTGAACACAATCACCTTCCAAAGAACAGGAAGGATTTGGAACTCGACAAATGAATGCCACTTGAGCGATGACTCAAGTGATGAGGACAATGATGAACAAAACAACCTTCCAAAGAACAGGAAGGATTTGGGACATAGAACATTTGAAGACCACTGAGCATAAGCTCAAGTGATGGTGAACTTAAACTACAAATGAAACGAAAATTAAAAAAAAGCAAAAAAAGAATGGAACTACTTGCTTTGAACGCAAGAAGAAGAACAAAAATTGATGAATCGAAGGCTCCTCAAGATCGAGGAGAAAATCAACAAAGGCGGGTGGCAACCACGCCTTTTACGCCTTTTCGACGCTGAGGTAATCAAAATGCCTTTAATTTACTTTGAAATTACATAATGCTTTTCATAATGCATTTTTTTTATTTTCTTAAAAATTGCATGTTTAATAATTTTATAATGAAAATAGAAAAAAATTAGGAATCATGCTTATCATTCTAAGTAATTTTGAAAATAATCATGAAAATTGCTTGTTTATGATAAACAAAATGATTTTGAAATACATTATGAAATCATGCTATATGTGGTTGAGAAGTAATAATGTGCATCATGTTGATTTCCATTGTTATTTCTCGATTTTGAGTATATGAAATCATGTTCAATTTGAAGTTATGATTATTGAGTATATATTTTTGAAATTATGGTGATTATCGATTTTCATGATAATAACAGTGGCTTTAAAAATTGATGCATGTTTTCATTTGACATAAATGAAAAGACATGCTAACATGAAATCGATCACTTAAGATGAAACACCCAAAAAAAAAAAAAAAAAAAAAAAAGGAGAAATATATGAATTGATGCTATAAACACTATGCTATGATTATGCCATGCTTGCATCATCAAGAGATATATGAATTGATATGATTGCCAAATTTGCATTGTGTCATGTTTGCACCATGCGTTAAGATATCAAGAACTTATATCGTAATGTTACGCATTGATATCTTACCATGTGATGAAATGCTACAATTGATAAACACTTGAAATGCAATCCTCTATCTTATTGATTTTTCAATAAATCTATGATTGTCATATATGAATTTATTGAATGTAATTTTGAGGATGATTTCAGATTTGACAAATGCTTGATTCGTATTTACGACATAAGATACACTTTAAGTATGAATCATGCTTCAATCATGTTAAATGCCCCAATCATTTTCTATCTCTAGAGTTCTCGATTTTGATGAAATACAAGTGATAAATTTATTTATGATATCTTGTAAATTACTTGAATTATGAATGAGTTTTTATGATGTGTTAAAAGAATCACTTAAAAATAAAATGCTTTTCCCATCTTATCGAGATTAATGCATGATATTGTGTGAATCTCGAAATTGATTTTGATGAAATAGTAATAACGTTATTCATGTTATGAATCTCAAAAATGATAATATGCTTCATGTGATAATATGAATACACAAAACACCTATGATGTGAATTTTATACAATTCCGTGTATTCATAAAATATTTATCTCCTCATTCAATAACTCTTCTTGATATTCCTTATGAGATGAAATGAAATAATGCATGAAATACAAATGAGGAGTTATTGATCATGCATGGTAGGATATAATTTGACAAAATTGATACCATCATGATATGAAACATTTATGATTTGCAATTATGCATGCAATACTTGTGCTTTCTAATTATGATGTGATGTATTGCATATGATGTAAATCATGATTTAAAATGCTATGAGTGCTAAGTTACACACTTTGAGAAAAAATTGCTATATTGAAACATTAATGTAATTATGAATGGTGATATGAAATTATGCATGTAATACTTCAACCGATGATAACGATGATATTCATGATGAAAAATTGTCTTGACATTCATGACTTGATTATTCATCCTTTGTTATGATTTTGAAATCATTGTAAAAGGAAAAAGAACTACAAAACTATATTCTTCCTTTCTTTTTGACAATGACAAAGGGGGAGATAGCTAGCTTGTACAAGTCAAGAAGATGCAAAAACTTGATTGCTAGCTTGCCTATCTTAAGTAGCAAAGATTGCTAACTTGCTTATTGCAAGAAGAAAAATTGTCTTCTTGAACATCACTATCTTGAATATCTCAAGAAGCAAAACTTGCAATTTGCACATTGTAATAGGAAGCAAGAATCATGAGCTTACACAAGAAAGCTATCTTGCATTTGCTTTCGAAAATTTTGCTAGCTTATATATTGTGAAACTTGTATATCATAAAAATTGCTAGCTTGTTGGTCTAAAGAGAAGCAAAAAGTTGCTATCTCAAAAGAAGCAAATGTGCTATCTTGCCTATCTCAAGTGGCAAAAATGCTAACTTGCGCATCTAGCAAAGTGAACAAAATTTTCAAGAAGCAAGAGTTGCCTTCTTGAACATCTCTAATTTGCTAGCTTGCATGATGTAGAACTTGCTATCTTAAACATTACCAAAAGTGCTATCTTATATGCTATAAAACTTGCATATCTAAAACTTGATAGCATGAATGTTCTAAGCATGATGTAACACTTGCTAAATCTTCTAGCTCCAAGATTGCATGATGATAAAACTTGATACTATGTTTTTCATGCAATGAGTTGAATCAATATCACAAACGATTGATTGTGATACTTCTCCTTTTTGTTGATGACAAAAGGGGAGAAGTATGTTGATGAAAGTATGTTGATGACATGACATGTGATGCATAAGTTTATGCATATGTTCATGTTGACGTGTTGCAAGTATTCATGATGAATATTGCAATGACTTGAATTCAGTTTGAATTCAAGGTTCTATCAATATGGCATATTGATAGGGGGAGTTTGTTTAAACTCCGGGGGTTAAGTTTAACTCCATCATCAAGTGGTTGTCATCATCAAAAAGGGGAAGATTGTTGAATCTCGTATTTTGATGATGAAACTACTTGATATATGTTTATGATTTAATCTGTGTTTTGAGTGACGTAGGATGCTTCGATCAGGATGAGACAATTAAAGCAGGAACATCATGTTGTGTCGGAGGAACATGTCAGAAGATTGGACGTCGGGCCGGTGGATCGGTCGACGTATCGACAGAAGGCTTCGAGCCATGGACTCGGGCATCGGGCCAAGAAGAGCGGGTATTGTGCCAAGGATATCGGAGTTGCGGAGTCAACTGGCCGATTGGGCAATAGGCTGCAGGAGAGGACGATGCGCCGAAGAATCGGACGAAGCGTCGAGGGACCAATGACATGCCGGACAACTTGGTTAAATTGCTTAGGATTAATTGTCTCGATCGAAGTTTTGTTTTAATTGTGCAAGATTAACTATGATAACGATGAAGACATAAAGCGAAACAAAGTGTCGGAGTCAAGCCGCCGGATTTGTTGCGAAGTTCGAGTTCGACGGAAGTCCGAAGGTTCGTTCGAATACTACCGTGAGCTCACCGAAAAGATCGGAGCTTGCCAAGAAGCTCATTGGAACTCACTAAGATCCAATCGTGAAGTCTAGGAGCTTGCCGGAGTCCGCATGAGAATGGTTTCCGAGAGTTCATCGAAGACCGCGGAAGTTTGCCTTTAAGCTTCGCCGAAGAAGTCTTGACTTATGGACTTTGTAATAGCTTAGAAAATGTCTTTAAATTCATAGTTAGCACGTTAATTAGGGTTAGGATTAGGTGTTAATCCTATAACCCAAGTAGGGGCCAATTAGGCTCAAGTTCGGACTGGTTTGGGCCAAGTTTGGAGCCAAACCAAGTGAGCTGAAATAGTAAAAGAGGTGGCACCGCCAGGGTTGGAGGTAGCACCGCCCAGGCCATGTCTCCGAGCTCTGCCAGGCGGTGCAACCTCTCCAGTCAGGCGGTGCAACCGCCTGAGCTCGATCTTCGAGCTCTGGAAGAGAGGTGCAACCGCCCCAGGCAAGAGGTGCAACCGCCTGGGCTCAGTCTCCGAGCTCTGCCAGGTGGTGCAACCTCTCCAGTCAGGCGGTGCAACCGCCTAAGCTCGGTCTTCGAGCTCTGGCAGAGAGGTGCAACCGCCTCTGACAGAGGTGGCACCGCCCAGAGGCTCAATCTTCGAACTCTGCCAGGCGGTGCAACCTCTCCAGTCAAGAGGTGCTACCGCCTGATCCCGGAATTCCGGGATTTGATCGATTTGATCATTTTGAGCTCCAAATTTGAACTGGGTTGGGGCCTATATATACCCCACCCATTCAGCACTGAAAGCATAGAACATACACTCGAAATCTTGCTATCTTTCTGTGTTTCTTAGAGCTCAAAACTGCT